>QMFG01005984.1:0-10036 GCA_003314545.1 Ramaria sp. MG151 | reverse complement strand
GTTTAGGTAAGTTCTTGGCACAGATCATTGCCCTCACATGTTCTAGTAAGGTTCAATTTAACTATTTCCCAATCCCATTTTGAGCCAGCTAGTATGATGCTGTTGTTTCCATAATTATTATATTTTTGGAGCAGAATTATTTAAATTCCTTATTAGTATATTCTTCTCCATTGTCTGATTGAAATCTTTTGAGAGTATTTTGATAAATGCTTTGTAATATTGGAAGTATTTGAAGGCTTCATCTTTAGTATTCCTAAAGTATATAGTCAAGTTATCTACTATATGATCAGTGAATGTATAAAAATATTGTTCATGACTTGGTCCCTATAGCCCTCAAATGTCTGATAATGTAATATCTCCTATTTTAGCTGCCTTGTCCTCAGCCATTTTTGGATATGACTCAATATGCTGTTTGCCTTGTATACATGCTTTGCATTGTGTCAATTGCTTGTTCTCATCTATAATGAGTCCCTTGACCATATCATCATTTTTGAGAGTTTTTGATTGATATGCCCTAATATTCTATATCATTTATCCCAGTTGTGTGTCAGAATCCAAATATCAGTGATAAAAGTTGTAGATGAGTGAGGTGTTAGTGATTCTGTTCGGAAAGGTTTCCAATGATAATAGAATGGTATTCGAAAGTGAAGATAAATTCTACAGTAAAAGCAAATGACTTTCGGAACGTTTGCGAACAGAATGCATAATTCCGAAGAGATAGAGGTTCCGAAAGGATTCTATCTCGTAGATCAAATGAACTTCACAGTTCATGTCGATCACAGTCAACGATCTCACATTCTTTGAAGTGGGTTAAACTAATAAAAGTAGAATTGGAGTGCTTACTCAAATAAGAAGTTGTTGTTCAAGGTGAGTTTGGGACAAGTTGGCAAGTATGAGTAGAAAGATCAAGTCGACATACAATAATTGAACTGAGGAATATACATGTGAATGTACTAGCTTTTATACCGAATGGTTCGGAAGAGTGAGCGAATGGAAAAGGGTCCGTGAGGATTGGAAAGTAGCTAAGGTACATGTAGACTAATTAAAGGCCATGGAAAACAAAGAACAAGGGTGGTAGGAAAATTGTGAATAGAAGAAAAAAGATTAATGAACTAACAATAACTCTTGAAACATGTTTCCGAATTGCATGGCTCTTCGGGTAAAGTTATCTGTCCTTGAATCCTTTGGAGAGTGATCCTGAGGGTCTAGAACATTCATATCATGATGCCTAATGATATAGAATGTCATCACAAGCTTTGATGGAGTGGAGGTACCTCAATCAATAAGTTCATTGTGAAAGGTGGGGATAGTCAGGGTGCTTCTTTTCCAGAAAAGGTTATGATCGGACCTGGTTATTGATTGTTTCACTAAACACCAAATAGAGTGACTGATGAGCTGTATTGAGTGACCGGATCAAGTGTATGCAATGTGCCTGAATGGGATGATTCGAATTCTGAATGAAGATCTTCAGATAGAATGTGTTCGGAGGTCTCAAATATCATTCGTGACATTGTGTTCTTTTGCAGCAGCTGCAAGGTCCTATACCTGAGCCATTCTTCTGGTATGGGCCTAGATTTTATACATTCTACTGATCTTTTGGCCTATTCCAAAGACTGTTCTGTTTATGGACTTAACCCTGGTGGCCATGAAGATAGCCCAGTGTCCATTATTGGTGAGGTGCCTGATGCTAATCAAGTTGTTGGGAGCATCAGGGGCATATTTTGAATTCTATCCCAACATTGCCATGTCCTACGGGGGTTATTCCTTCAATTTCTGAGGGATCAGCCATGTAATTTATTAAGTCTCCATGGCATTGGGTTATATGTGTGCTGGCTGCTGAGCATGCTAGCTAGTCTGCTGCAGTAATAGATAGATAAGCTGCATCATTGGCTGTGAATGCAGAATCATCTTGTTCATTGACATTTTGAGCTGTTTCATTGTTTTGGGCATTCTTTTTCTCTTTGAACCACTTGGGAGTTTGTCCTTCCTTTCCTCCCCCTTTTGCCCAGAAATCCCTTTGGTAATGACCTTTCTTGCAACAATTCCAGCATGTGCCTCTAGTAGCACTGGTGTTTAGCTTCTGATGACAATGTTGTACTTTAAGTCGGGAGGATCCGGCCTTCTGAGCATGATCTTCATCATCTAAGATCCATGCTATTAATATATCTGATATCAGGGGTAGTCTTCCTGCATTTATGGTTATAATAAATGTGGACCATGAGTCCAGGAGTGAGGTCAATGGTGTTTTAGTGAAATCACTATCCGTAATTAATTGTCCCCTCGCATTCAATTGCTGTTGCAGGTGTAGTTTTCTGACATGTTCTTCCATGTTGGCACCATCCTCCACATTGTTATTATTTGTTATCTACCCTGCGAACATCAGATTATGTAATCACACTGATGGATCAGCAGAGCTGCCTTAGAACAAAGAATAAAAATAAAAATAACCACAAAATCAAAACCCAATCCAACTCAAGGCTTTCAGCCTTAGAATTCGTTTTGTTTATATTTTTAGATTCCACTGGGAAAGCAATGCTGAACCCAATCAAGTGCAAACAAGTGCATACATGTGTTCGGACATGAACGGGCTCATATAGCCAACGATCGGCAACCATGCGACTCCAAAACACTCCCAAAAGTTAATCTAGCAATTGATTAACTATTTCCATTCACCCCTATCATCGCCGATCCATGACCGAACATTTCTATTTCATTTAGAACAAGCACCCGAAGCTTCGGATGGAGTTTCAGAGTTTTTCAGTTTATTTTTTCTTGTTCTTTCAACTGAAGAAAAATTGTAGTGTGCATGATTTGTAGTTCGGATAGCACACAGATTGGTTTCAAGTGCTTTAGATAGTAATTAGTCCCAATTTTGTGCATTCCATCCCTCATGTAGATTTCAACCCTAGAACTGCTCCACCACCCTGATATTTTTGATTCATCCACAAGAGACTCACCCTAGCTAGCATTCCCCTTAAATACGCTTGTATTTCTCACTACAATCCAAGGCAGTAAATCTCCACAAAGTCTCCTATATTCTGAATCGCTTGCTCTATATCTTTACAACCACTTTACTATCAGCAAATCATCACTGGCCGTTTGCTTTTATTTCAAAGCTGTTATCCAACTCAAAAGTCATCTCAATTTTGTTAAGTTGAACTACTATCTCCATCTACAAAGCTCGCGTTACAGTACGCGAACTTTAAGCGCTGACACTTTGCATTTGCATCAGCGTGCGTATCCCCCGTGTCTCAATACATTTTTCGCTTAGATTACTATACAAGCGCTTAAAACTCGCGTCGAAGAAACTCGAACAAAACCCCAACAAAACACAAATAAAATATAAAATAAATATAACAAAAAATTCTCATCTCTTTTCTTATTACGCATAGATTCTGAAAAATTCCCATCGTAAATTTACAACACCTATGGCGGCCTTCGACTCAAAGATTTCTTGCAGCCTCTTCATATCTGGTGAGCTGTCATTGACTGCTCTATATAGAGCAAGTATTTCGTCCGATAACCGTAGACATATTTCTTTTCGTGCCTTTTTGTCTATTTTCTTCCGACTTGATAACTCCAAACGTTCCGCCGTCGTTATCTTTAAGTGATCGGCCGGGATCGGTTCCCGATATGTGCCGGTTGTTATCCCTTAGTTCGAGGTCATCTAGGATCCAATCGATCTTTGGACACCACGATGAGTAATTGTCCACGTGAAGGGAATTAATTTTATTTGTATTATCATTGTAGGTAATTATCGTTTTGTAATAGATGTCGGATATGTTTTATATATAGGGTGGAGTTGTTCATGTATCTGTACGAGTGTGCACGTGTGTGTGCGTGTGTATGGATAGGTGGTAGCTAGCATTGGCCGGGGCCCATAACTTAATGGGCGCAGTACTAGTCACAAGTAATAGAGTGAATATGTATCTTGAGTGGGAACTCAACTACGTTTCCTGTTTTCTTGTTCCCTCATATACTCTAACTATGTAGTTTCTAGCATATGGTGTTATTATATCTCCTGTCCGAGATTGCCAATGCTGTGTGCCCGAGTCAAGTACTCGGTTCGGTTCTCATCTGGTAATCTTCCGGACCTAACTAATATAACATTATTCTAACATGAAATGTCTGCGAATAGGGGGGAATACTTGCCAAAGGCGTAAACGCGATCACGTACAAAACTCGAGGCCATGGTCACACTCTTCGATTGTGGACTCCAACTAGACAGATTTAGGGTGTGGTAGAACTAGGAAACGCTTTGAGGCAACGACGAGCGAATAACTACTCTGTGGATACGACCGGCGAAATGTGATGATCTTATATGTCACAGGGGCCGTTGCAGAGATATACACGTGGAGAAGGTAGGCAAAGAGCCTCATGAACTGGACTGCCCCTGGGCGTCACTCCTGTGCCTGGCTCCTCAATCAGCATCTCCGCATCGGCCAAGACCTCTGAACACCGAACGAGATGAAGGGGTTGTTGTAATTTGGCGGAGGGACGCGATAAAGGGTGAGAACTGTAGTACAAGTAAGTTCCACCTCAGTGTCTCCAAACACTGTGATAATTATCTAGCCACCTGTAGTACAAGTAAGTTCCTACTTAGGTAGTTAGTTAAAGCAATAAAACAATGAAGAATGATTGCGCTCACCACCTCAGTGTCTCCAAACGCTGAGGGGTCGCGTTCCTTGGGATCCGCTTAAGTACCTACAGCGGATCCGCGGATCAAACATCGGCCTCTAACTAATTGACATTACAATAACAAGGCTTGTTTCGGGTTGCTCTAAGAATAACAACAGGGGTGATCCCATCGGATCAAAGACGTGGCACCATAACGCATGGCACCATAACGCATGGCACCGTGTCCACCTGGAACGACCCTACATAGTGACTCTTCATGCAAGTTTCTGAAACTTCAAGGCCGATATTAAGAAAATAGGCACAACAGAAAAAATTATTGTAAACTGCAGATTACACAAGGTATCAGTGTAATGCCAGATCCGGGGGTCTTGCCTGATTTCCGGTGTAGGGTATCTGGGTAGTCTGGTGATAAGTTGAACTGTGTAGTAGTTAGCATGGTTGATATATCTGAGCCAACACTGGAGCTATAACTTGAGTCGCAATACATGAGTTTTTGTGAGATGACGGGGGAGAGAAGATGACCGTTGTAAAGCTTTTATTATTGAACTTGTTAAGAACTAGACAGATTAAATTTAGTCTTAGCAGAAAAAACTCATATATTGAGTAACATATACCTAGACAGATTAAACTAAATAAAGAAAATAAGTCTTTGTAGCATAAAACATTTAGAACTAAAGATACTCACTTCAGTCTTAGCGGTAAAGACTGAAGTGTCAGAAAGTGAAATATGAACTGTATATACCTAGAATCTAAGTTCTCAGAACTGACTATCTGAAATACCTAGACAAAGGTGGGTAAGCTTCAAAATAAATGTGACAGGAACAAAGAAGCCGGTACTTGGGCTGTTGTTCTACTACATCATCAGTCTTAGGTTTTCATAACACATGCGACTTTGGTTTGATGCGGTGACAAGTATTTGGGCTAATGCATATCTACGTCGACCCAGGGTTGAAAAAGGTCTCTATGTTACCAAAGAGGGTCACCTGGCTCGGCCCTTTGTTGTTTTTTCTGCGTCACCCGCGGGCGTTCCACATTAGAACATCTTTGTTATTATATTCCCCTGAAATATATTCCGACACCTCAACTACTTCGAGTTGCCAATCCACTCCAGAGCTTCAAATAAGCTGGCTCTCTCTCTGGCCCAGTCCGCCTTTATTTAACCCAACAGAAGTGCCGGTGGAATTTGGATTTCAGGGCTCGGTCCCACAGTAAAGTTGGGCCCAGGTGTTGGGTTGGACCCTATCGCCCGGACAGGGACTCAGCAGACAAGGCACCTTTTTTATAAAACCCTCGTATTTTTTATGTAGCGTTTCCTTCATCATGGAAGCTATCGAGACGCCGATCGATGGACCAAAGGTCCAACCGCCTGAAACTGATCCCCCCGCTGCATCATCGTTTGAACCGCCTCCCAGAGATTTCAGGTTCTGGCTTATTATCCCATCTCTTGCCTTATCTTCGTTCATAGCAGCATTAGAACTAGTGAGTTATCTTTCTAAACATAGCCCCAACTTATAATGATATGGCCAGACTGCGCTATCTACAGCTCTGCCTGTCATCGTCGCTGCTCTCCATGGCTCGCAATTCGTTTGGGTCGGCTCGGCATACTCACTTGCCGCAACAGCTTTCATACCTTTAAGCGGTGGTTTGGCTCAGGTGAGCTGGAGTAGAGTCGCCAGAAACTAGGGATAATAACAGTGCTATCAAACTTGGAGGTTTTCGGAAGGCGTCCAATTATGCTTCTCTCACTATTGATTTTTGCTGCTGCCAGCGCGGCTTGTGGCGCGGCACCCAACATGAACGCTCTCATTGCTGCTCGATGTAGGCTTTATACATCATTTTCTGCAGTCCTGTAACTTGATTAATGGACTTTGTAATTGTAGCCTTTCAGGGACTCGGAGGGGGGGGAATATTGTCCCTCACTCAGATTATATTGTCCGATCTCGTGTCCCTTCAGGAGCGTGGTAAGTTCAGTGCTTTAATCGGAATGTACGTTCTTTATTACTCCCTAATTTCTGGGCTTACTTGCGCTTTACTAGAGCTTGGGTAACTGCATGTGCCGTGGGCCCTGTCGTAGGAGGAGCTCTGGCAGACCGTGGTCTTTGGCGATGGTTATTTTGTTTGTCTATTAGATCGGACTTTTCATGGGTTATTTCTGACATTTCTGCAACAGATTTAAATATTCCAATAGCTGGGGTTGCTGCGACATTGATACTTTTCTTCCTACGTCTCCGGACGCCAACGTGCACCTTCAAGGAAAAAGTGGCTCAAATGGACTGGGTGTACGTGTTACGCTTATAAGGCTGCATATGTACTGACAAAGAAACCGGTATTCTAGTGGTAATATATTGATCATTGCCAGTTCTAGTGCATGCATGATTGGCCTAGTATGGGGCGGCGTACAGTTCCCATGGTCATCTGTGAAAGTTCTGGTGCCTTTGATTTTGGGTACAGTAGGCATAGCAAGCTTCATAGTCTACGAAGCCAAGGTTGCTAAATATCCTATCGTAAGCCTCCACTTTCATAAGAGTTATTTTCACGCTCTCATTTTCTTTTTTGACATAGGTCCCTTTCGCACTTCTATCGACAGCAACCAGTGTCAGCGGCTACCTACAAACATTTCTTAGTCAACTAATCCTCCTGGCGTTCCTCTGTTCGTCTCCTGGTGTACTTTGGAACGCCGAAACTGACTGAAAACAAGTTTAGATGACATGCCAGTTTATTTCCAAGCTTGCAGATTAGCATCACCCTTCGTTTCTGGGATCGATTCCCTTGGTATTGCCTTCACTATTGCGCCAATGAGTATGATATCAGCCATCAGTGTTGCCAAATCTCGTCGATATCGTCCTCAACTTTGGGTATCATGGGTCCTCACCATAATTACGGCTGCATTGTTGAGCACCATCACAGCGGGTTCCTCGATGACGAAGGTTATCGCATACGAGAGTATATTTGGGTTAGGACTAGGGATTCATGGCACAACGACTTATTTCCCTGTTCTGGCTCCGCTTCCAGTGTCGGAGAATGCAAGGGCCCTTGCATTCTTCACGTTCTCTCGCAATTTTGCTCAAGTGAGTCTTGTGTTGGTTCCCCTTAATAACTGCCGATGATGCTATCTATGTAGGTGTGGGGGGTGACCGTTGGAGGATCTGTCCTCCAGAATGAACTTCAGCACAGGCTTCCGTCGGATTTCGTCTCGAAGTTTCCGGGGGGGACTAACATTGCTTATGCAGCCATACCTTTGATCCCAACGTTGGAGCAGCCCTTGAAGGGCGAGGTCCAGAAAGCGTTTGCTGAGGCCTTGAGCGTGACATGGAAGGTTTTAACTGGTATTGCAGGAATGGGACTTATTGCAAGTCTTCCTATGAAGGGGTTGCCCCTGCATACGGAGACTGACAAGGATTGGGGAATAGTGGACTTGGAAAAGCGTGAGCCGATATCTAAACCCTCCTAGATTCGTTCCCCGTCAAAGGGTCATGCTTCTGACGCAATCGTTTACAACTATAATGTTTTATATAACAACCGAGATTAAAATACTCTCGATGTAATCAGCCCAGAGCATTATTTCTTATATGGCCAAACATAGGCGGTCGGCGCAGCAACCGTACCTGACGGAAAGCTTTGCCGTCGTTCCCGGATCTTGTAGAGTGATAGTAGTGGAGAATTCTGCAGATGGTTAAGTCGAGCTTATAACTCGAAACTGACTTGTGATGTAAAAGCATTAAAAAAGCTTATCGATTCAATGCCACGCACAGTCCTTTTTACGGTGATAAATATAGGAGAAAAGTGATTCTCAGTGATGATAAACACGTATACGAAACGTCATCAAATACGTTAATGTGGGAGGTAATCCTTCTTTCAAATTTGTGAAAATATCTGTGATTTAATTTGGGCCAAATATAACTCTCTGAGTTATTTCGTTCTGAGGCGGCCCTGATGGCGCTTGCTGATTATATAATTGGAATTTAAATGTGACGCGGGGTAGGCGCTGAGGAATCAAAAGGTTCAGCGTCTAATGCTCATGAGCGTTGAGCAGAAATAAGATGATGATATGGAAACTTTTCAGTTTTTGGGTATCTTGTAGGAAATTGATATTTCCATATTTATCTCCCCTTAGTGGGGTTGAAAATAATGAACTGGCTGTTCCCAGGACCTCCAGTATTCCAGTGGTACTTTAACCACTAAGCTACCAGTCCCATGGTCTTAAGCAATCTGTGATGCTGGATAATCATCAAGGTCAGGATTTCCTTGTATATTCCAGCATATCTGATATTTCAGGTGTAGGGATTCTGGGTGGTGCTGAACAGGGACCGTGCACCAGAAGGCTGTTTAGCTTGAGTGAGTTAAATGGCTCGTTGTAAACAGATGACTATTACTAAGCAACTGTAACTAATGTTATGCGGCGAACAATGCCACTCGCACTTTTCCAACATCAGGTAGATAGGTTGAAAGTAAGATTCCAAGAGCAATTTTAGAGAAGTGCAGTGATTGCAGAGCTATTCAGCTACCTTAAGAACTCAGAACAAGTTGGAGATACAAGCCTATCTAAGTGTTTGAGTAGCTATTATGTGTTTCTAATGAATTGTTTAGGAATTTTTAGGAGGTGATTGTCAGAATCCAAATATCAGTGATAAGAGATGTTGATAAATGTTAGTGTTAGTGAATCTGTTTGGAAACATTCCTAATAATAATAGAATGGTTTTTGAAATTGAATAGAAATCCTACAGTAAAAGCGAATGGCTTTTGGAACGTTTGCGAATGAAATGCATAGTTCCGAAGAGATAGAGGTTGTTAAGAACTAGATCTTAGCGGAGGCAAAGTGAGGGTTGAGACTCAATATAGAGTCGACCAAGGTTCGGGGTCGGGTTGCCGAGGAGGGCCGAGGCTCGGCGAACAGATCGAGTGGGACTTGGCTTCAGCTTATGTGCTGCGCCAGCTCAGAGTCCTGTCCCATATTTCGGATGAGGCCCGAGGTCACCCGAAGTTCGGGTGTGACCTTAACGAAGGGGACGAAGGAGCGTAGAGATTAAGCAAGGTGTATTGGGGTATCTTAGTTGATATCAGAACTGATTATCATGTACATGAATGAGCAAATTATATACGAGAGGGATCGGGGATCGGTGACCGAATGACCGAGGTCAGGGTCGTAAGCTATGAAGGAAAGAGATCAAATGTGAAGTATAATTAGGTGAAATGTGACGGTCGGGGTCTCGGGAATCGGTCGGGGATGGGTCCTGACAGTACCCCCCTCTTAAGGCTGAACCCATGAAGCCTTTAGGTAATTTTTTACGTGTCGGGGGCCGAGGTCACGTGACATGTTCAGGTGGTTTGAGATATAAAAGGCGCGTTCCATCATGGATAAATGCCAACACAAAATGTCCCCCACAACCGCCCCTGAAAC
>QMFG01005977.1:0-43100 GCA_003314545.1 Ramaria sp. MG151 | reverse complement strand
TGAGGATTCCGGAGTATAATTTCTTAATTGGGTTCTTCGTTAAAATAGTTTGTGTTACAAGTGATCAGTAACTCAAAGGTCTAATCGAAGTCTGAGCAATTAGATTAAACACCAAAGTTTTGTCTAAATCTCAGGATCCAAAACAATTCTGACACAGAGGCCTGAGACTTTGGACTTGTAATGGGAGGCTTTGGGTCAAGGACTTGAGACTTTGGACCAAGGCTCTCACACTTCAGACTTGTGCCTTGAACATGTGAAGGTTTTAGAGGTGAAGAATTTGGTAAAAGCAGGTTGTCCCCTGACATCAGCCCCCTCTGAGAGTGCTGCATCCTTGAAGCACGAGCAATAATGGTGTCAGCACTTACAAAGCTAGAAGGCACCAGTTGGTACAAGGGGAAAGATTCGGTCAAAGACTACATTGACCGGTTCTCAGAATTGGTAGAGATGCTGGATATTCTGATGACAAGACCATTGTGATCAAATTCCACAAAGTAGGAATGTGTGGCCATTGTTTCAGTTTCCATCAAAGTCTGAAGGAAGGGCCAGTCTCAGCTGTCTCCTTATGGTACTGGCATTTGGTTCTTTGGGTCTATCCCACGAGTCCATTTTCAGCCTCAGGTTTGGTTTGGGACTTGTTGCTATGTCTTGTGGGTCAATTTCTAATTTTGCCAGGATAGATTTTAATGCTAGTTGAATGGCATTGGTCTTCATCTGGTTCACTGACAACTCCTCTTCCACAGCTCGGAGATGATCTTCTGGTATATCCATCTCAAGTAGGGAAGGAGGGTCCATTTGGTGTTCAGAGTTGGGTGTTCTGATGATAGAGGAGGGGTAGTCAGGTGCAGTGCATACAGGAGAGGTTGCATCCTCTGAGTTGCTGTCCTCAATTCCATAGTTACCCATTTTGGTAATTGCACTCTGACCACCAGTCCTTCTCTGGAGACTTTTCTACTGTAAGGGCAACCCTCCTAGTGCTCACAGATGCCTAGTAGAGGGGAAATCCAAAGAGATATATATATGCAAGGAAATACAATAAAAGGGAACTCTCACCTAGTAGAGGGGAAATCTAAGAGAAAAGTCTAGGGATCCCCACTACTAGTGAAAAAACTATATACAACTACCTAATGCCCAACCAGGGGCACTTCTACGTGCTGTCAACCCTGCCCAACTTCTATCCCCATAAGGTGCTTTGTCCCTGATGAAGGCCAGATGTTGGGCCAGGTGTTTGGGTCAGATGTTTGGGCCATACCCCGAGGTTGGCTGAGGTCTCGGCTGATCTGAGGTTTTGGACCAGAGGTCCGAGACTTTGGACTTGTAATGGGAGGCTTTGGGTCAAGGACCTGAGACTTCAGACTGAGGTTCTTGCACTTCCAACTTGTGCCTCAAACATGTGAAGGTCTTAGAGGTGAAGAATTTGGTAAAAGCAGGTTGTCCCCTGACAGCATAGAGATTAAGGCAGATGGGTGTATTAGGGGTATCTTAGTCAATATCAGAACTGACTTTGGTGTACATGAAATAGTGACTTATATACAGAGGGGTTCAGGGATTGGAGGATGAATGACCAAGGTCAGGGTTGTAAGCTACAGAAGGAAAGATCAAACATGAGATAGAAATATATCACAATTGAATTATCAATGATAAGAGTTGTAAATGAATGTGTGGTTAGTGATATCAATTGGAAATGTTGTTAATAGTAATGGAACAATATTCAAAAGTAGATAGGAGTCCTACAGTAAAAGCAAATGGCCTTTGGAATGTTTGCAAAAGGATGCATAGTTCAAAAGAGATAGATATTCCAAAGGAATTCTATCTCGTGGATTGAATGAACTTTGCAGTCCATGTTGACCATAGCCAATGATCTCACATTCTTCCAAAGTGTGTTTAAACTAATATAAACAAAGTTGGAGTACTCACTCAAAGGTATGGTTGTTCAGAGGTTGTTGTTCAAGGTAGTTCATGACAAGTTGACAGGTGTAAGCAAAGCAAACAAGTAGACATACAATAATTGAACTAGAGAACATACATGTGAGTGCTCTACCTATATACCAAACAGTTCAGAGGAGAGAGTGAATGGGAAAGAGTCTGTGAGGGTCAGAAAGTAGTTAAGGTACATGTATGCTAATTAAAGGCCATACAAATCAAAGAACAAGGGTGGTAGGAAAATGGTGAATGAGAAAAAAGATTAACGGACCAACAATAACTCCTGAAACATGTTTCCAAATCACATGGCTCTTTAGGTAGGGATCTCCTTGTGCAAATCTTTGGATAATGTTCCTGACAGTCTGGAACATTTGTATCATAGAGTCTAATGATATGGCATGTCATCACAAGCTTTGAGAGAATATAAATGACTCAATCAATGAGTTCATTGGGAAAGATGGGGATAGTGATGGGGATAGTCAGTGTGTTTCTTTTCTAGAAAAGATTATGATCAGACCTGGTTATTGATTGCCTCACTAAACACCAAATGTAGTGATTCAGGAAAGTTGATAGGTGACAGGGTTGTTGGATATAAATGTTGTGATGGGGGTGATGGTGCTTTGAAGTCCAAACAAAGTGTTTAGAGATGTTTGGAAGGAGGTAACAGTGAAGGTCCTCAAATATGATCATTACAAAATAGATGTGAAACAGGTTTGGGATGACTGGGGCTTTGGGCCCAAGGGTCCAAAGGCTCGGGGATCAGCTCAGAGTGGGTTCTGACAAGGGTACAGTAACTGCCAGTCAGACAACTGGGCAGATCACTCCCACTCACTGAGTTCACTTACTATACACTATGGCTCCTAGATAGCATGCTGTCAGAATCTAAATATCAGTGATAAAAGTTATAGATGAATGTGGTGTTAGTAATTCTGTTCGGAAATGTTTCTAATGATAATAGAATGGTAATCGAAAGTGAATAGCTTTCAGAACATTTGTGAATAAAATGCATAGTTCCGAAGAGATAGAGGTTCTGAAAGGATTCTATCTCGTAGATCGAATGAACTTTACAATTTATGTCAATCACAGCCAATGATCTCACATTCTTTGAAGTGGTTTAAATTAATAAAAGTAGAATTGGAGTGCTCACTCAAATGTGAAGTTGTTGTTTAAGGTGATTTTACGACAAGTTGGCAAGTTTGAGTAGAACAATCAAGTTGACATACAATAATTGAACTAGGGAATATACATGTGAATGTGCTAGCTATATACTGAACCATTCGGAAGGGAAAGCAAATGGGAAAGGGTCCATGAGGGTCAGGAAGTAGCTAAGGTACATGTATACTAATTAAAGACCATAGAAAACAAAGAACAAGGCAAGTAGGAAAATTGTGAATGAAGACAAAGATTAACGGACCCACAATAGCTCTTGAAATGTGTTTCCGAATTGCATGGCTCTTTGGGTAGAGCTAACCGTCCCTAAATCCTTCGGAGGGTGATCCTGAGGGTCTAGAACATTCATATCATAGAGCCTAACAATATGAGTGTCACGATCACAATATGGACACCTCACCTATATCATGGATCCTCTGAACCACCTCTTCCGAACAGATTGTCCGAACCCCGAACCATCAACGCCCCAATTACATCATTTTCATTCAACAACCTGCTTCTTCATCAGTTCCCCTGCATCAATCTATCTGTCAGGGGACAACCTATTTTCACCCGGTCCTCCATCTACAAGGCCCCTACACATGCGAAACACAAGTCCGAGGTGCGGGAACCTTGGTCCGAAGCCTCGGGTCCTTGACCCGAAGCCTCCAAGCACGAACCCGAAGTCTCGGGCCTCTAGTCCGAAGCCTCGGACCCCCCGAGACCTCAGCCAACCTCGAGGTGGAACTCGAATAGTCGATCCGAACCTTCGGCCCGACATCCGACCTTCGTCAGGGTCGAAGTGCCTTATGGGGATAGAAGTCGGGCAGGGTTGACAGCGCGTAGGAGCGCCCCTAGTTGGGCGTTAAGTAGTCGTATATAGTTTTTTCACTAGTAGTGGGGATCCCTAGACTTTTCTCTTTGGATTTCCCCTCTACTAGGTGAGAGTTCCTTCACTGTATATTCTTATACATATATATATCTCTTTGGATTTCCCCTCTACTAGGTACCTACGGGCGCTAGGAGGGTTGCCCTTACACTATCAACGTTTAGTGAAACACATTGTTGGTCAGGAGTAACCATAACCTTTTCCAAAAAGAACCACCCTGACTATCCCCATCACTATCCCCATCTTTTTCATTATACTCATTGATTGAGTTGTTTCTATTCTTTGGAAGCTTGCGATGACATTCCATATGATTAGACTCTATAATATGGATGTTTCAGACCCTCAGGATCAGCCTCCAAAGAATCTAGGGATGGTTATCTTTACCTAAAGAGCCATGCGATTTGGAAACATGTTTCAGGACTGATTGTTAGTTCCTTTCACCCCCTTTCTTCATGCACAATTCTCCTTCCATCCTTGTTCCTTGTTTTCTATGGCCTTTAGTTAGTATACTTGTACCTTAACTATTTTCCGATCCTCACGGACTCTTCCCCATTCGCTCTCTCTTCCGAACCCTTCAATACATAGCTAGCACATTCGCATGTATATTCCCTAGTTCAATTATTGTATGTCAACTTGATTCTTCCTACTGTCACGATCATGATTTGTGTTCTACTCTGCCTTCCGAACCACATCACTCTTCCGAATCAATTCTTTGGAATCCGAATCGTCGCCAAACTCATCACACATGAACCATTCAACACTTCGTCACCCTTAACACCTTGAATCATCCTAGCAACATCACAAGGACCCAACCAAGAGATCAGGTTCTGTTATTAGCCTTTCCTCAGAAAAGAAGCATCTACACTATCCCTATCACTATCCCCATCTATTTCTAGGAACTCAATATCAGGGTCGATTCTATGCTTCTAAAAGCTTATGGTGACAAGACATACAATTCAATATGTTGACGTGTTCATCCCCAACACTCAGGGTCGTTGTTTAAGGAAGTGAAACAAGAGTTCGTCTATCCGAAACGACATACAATTCAGAAAGAGGTTTCAGGACTTATTTCTAGTTCGTTAAATCTTTTTCTTATTCACAATTTTCACCCCACCTTTGTTCCCTATTTCCTATGGTCATTAATTAGCATACATGTACCTTAGCTACTTTCCGATCCCCAATGGACTACTCCCCATTCGCTCTTGCCTCCAAACATTCCAGTATATAAGTAGCACATTCGCATGTATGCTCTCCAGTTCAATTATTGCACGTCTACTTGATTGATCTACTTGGCTTAACAATTCGTCGTGAACAATCTTGAAGAACAACTTCACTTCGAAGTAAGTCCTATAAAACTTATTAAATTGGGTTTGATTACACTTCAAAAGAATGTAATCTCATTGGCTGTGATCAGCATGAACTAAGTGGTTCATCCGATCCACAAGATAGAATCCTTTTGGAATATCTATCTCTTCGGAACTATGCACCTCTTCGCAAACATTCCGAAAGCCCTTCGCTTTTACTGTAGGATTCCTATTCACTTTCGAATACCATTCTATTCATATAAAAACATTTTTGAACGTTCTTGTCAGGGGACAACCAGTTTTCACCGAAATCTCCACCTCTACGGCCCTCACACATACCAAGTACAGACCTGAGGTATGAGAACCTCGGTCCGAAGCTTCGGGTCATTGACCCGAAGCCCCTGATCACCAGCCCAAAGTCTTGGGCCTCCGGTCCGAAACCTCGGACCACCTCAAGTAGGGTCCAAGACCTTAGTCCACCTCAGGGGTAACCCGAACCTTGGACCCGAACACTCGGCCCAACATCCGACGTTCATCAGGGATAGATTACCTTATGGGGATAGAAGTCGGGCAGGGTTGACAGCGTGTAGGGGTGCCCCTGGTTGGGCGTTAGGTAGTCGTAGTTGTATCACTGGTAGAGGGGACCCTTAGACTTTTCTCTTTGGATCTCCCCTCTGCTAGTTGAGAGTTTCCCTTTATTGTATTTTTCTACTTATATATCTCTTTGGATCTCCCCTCTGCTAGAGTGCTAGGAGGGTTGCCCTTACAGTTCTTACTAACAATACATTCATCTATAACATTTATCTTTGATAAATTGAATTCTGACACCTACCCATACTTGCCAACTCACCCTAAATTCACCTTGAACAACAACCTCATATTTGAGTAAGCACTCCAATCCTACTTTTATTAGTTTAACCCACTTCAAAGGATGTGAGATCATTGGTTGTGATCAACATGAACTGCCAAGTTCATTCAATCTACAAGATAGAATCCTTTCGGAACCTTTATCTCTTCGGAACTATGCATTTCATTCACAGACGTTCCGAAAGCCATTCACTTTTACTGTAGAATTTCTATTCACTTTCGAAAACCATTCTGTTATCATTATGAACATTTCCGAACAGATTCACTAACACAACATTCATCCACACTTTTTATCATTGATATTTGGATTCTGACAATGAGATGTCATCACAAGCTTTGATTGAATATGAATGACTCAATCAATAAGTTGATTGTGAATGATGGGGATAGTGATGGGGATAGTCAGGGTGGTTCTTTCTAAAAAAAGACCATGATTGGACCTGATCAGTGATTGTTTCACTAAACATCAACTGGAGTGCTTGATGAACTAGATTGGGTGACCAGATTGAATATATGCGAAGGATGGAGGAAGGATTGTTTTGGAGTTCCGAAGGAGGCTTTTGGAAGCATTTGGAGATTGTGGTTTGGAGGAGAAACAATGTAATGGCCTAGATTGTGATTGTGATACATGCATTCAGGCTACCCTGCTTTCCACATTTCCATGCTTGAACCCTCAGCTCCAAGTGTCATCCTGAACCAAACTCAACCCCTACCATCACCAGTCAAAGTTAATGGTACAAAATCTCTGAAACCCTCAATCCAAAATAGACAAGTCCTATAGACCCTGCAACCTTCTCTATTAGGTTCACTATGACATCTCACTCTGAACTCCAAACCTTCACACTCAGTTTATCAGTTGGCTTATATTGAGCTGAACAAACTTCTTGGAGTTAAGATTGCAGCATCTACAACATATCATTGTCAACCTGATAGTTAAACTAACCATGATAATTAGGAAATTGAGCAAGTATTGAAATTATTTACAAATCATCATCAATATGATGGATTGATTGGGTTCCCTTGCTGAATTCTTTTGCACCTTTTTGCATTCTTTTCAGCATATGTATATTTTCATAGAGTCTTGGTGTGCGAACCAATGAATCCTTACGTATGAGGGATGTGTGAAGGCCTGGGTTTCTTAAGATATCTCGTTATGAGATGTACACATATGATTAAGCTGCACCATAAGCATAGGGGACAATATTTTACACATAGGAGAGAGGTGAGGGTGGCTCATATGACATTTCTAGTATGAGAGTAAAGGATGCTGCCTAAAAATCACCAGTGGGAAATTGGGGTGAGGCCCAGAATACTTAAGTCAAAAGTTTAGGCATTTTTCCCGTATACTGGTATCTTTTAGGTGGTAAACAGGAAATCCAAGATGAAAAGAAAATTTTAGCTTGGGGACGGGGTTCTGAGGGGTGTGCCAAGGGACAGAGCGTCCATGACAATTGTTATGCCGCATTTTTCTTTGAGAACCATCAATCAGCTAACGCTTGCCACCAGGTTCGTCGTTCCGGATAAAAAGCCTTCAAGTTTCAGCACCAGCCTCCGATGTTCCGCAAGAATAGCCTCATTCCTACGACAAATCAAACCCCGTAGTCGTCGCTACTTAGCCTTCCGTTGCCAGAGTTTCACAAGTTAATAATGCTGTCCAATCTATACTAGATCAGACAATTCTGCGCGCGACGCATCGCCTTGGTGTTAGTCACACTGAATCTCTTCCGAAAGAGCCCCTTCATGTTTCGGATCGTTCTTCCATGTCTGTAGCTTCCCTATCGGTCTTCTCTGTGTCCGTCCTAATTTTTGATTTCAACGCATCACTTGCGGCTTTGGGCTTTTCCGCTCCTGTGTGGATACTCTGCTCAGAGCCCCTTGTTTGTTCCTTGACTTTGTCCATACATTTTGAGCGGTAGACACTAGTCCACTCGCAGCAATTTGCATTTCAACCGCTCGGCCTGCGTCTAAGATGGCTTGGGGTTCAACGGGTGACCCTTCCATCCTCTTTGAACTGCGTACTCTGTGATATGCTCTCTGTAGGGTACGAACTCGATGAAGAAATCATGGAATCGCTCGTCTTGGAAATCCGAAGAAAACCAGCACCGTATACTCCTAATGTTAATGCAGAAGAATATAGCAGCGTTTATAGGAGGAGACGGCGGCCTCCTTTTCTGGGGGGAGGCGGCGACGGTGCGGCATTCAAACTGGCAGGTGAGGTGCTTTCAGCTGTCAACTGCTGTAGGTATATTATTGAGCTGTGTTGAGCGCGTTCATGTCCTGAGTGAAATCTCACCCGTACACTTTGATGACAGTTTGACAATTCCGTGACTGTACTCGTTTAGACACTACAGATAACGCTGCATATTAAGCACCCATGATATCCTAGATGATAGCAAATATACAGTAAACGACATACCTTCGAATTTCTTCTGTGACGATCCGATGAAGCATTGTGAACGCTCTTAGTGCCAAAATTCCCACGATTTGAGCACCCTACTTGGTCTGCGCCACGGACTTGCAACTATTTCTTCCATGACGGACAAATACAAGGACCAGGATGGGTTCTTCACTGGTGCCCCCCCAGGTATATCTCGCCACCATATTGGGATGGCACTGGCTTAGCCGTTCCACCTTAGTACCTTCAAATAGCGTCAATGAATTGGCCGACAAGCTAGATGGCTTGAAAACCCAAGGCAAAGGTCAGTTGGGCTACGAGATTCGCGATCACTATCGTTTATCCACGCGATAATGTATATTAGAGACCAACCTCCAGTCGTCCTCATACGATGTTGTGGTATGCCACACGCCGATCTTTTCATCTCCTTCAGTAGCCTGATTGATTGTTTCTGATTTCTGCTAGGTCACTCTTGCAGATCAACAAGCAGATCCCAACTCGCCGCTGCACAGCGTGAAAACTTTTGAAGAGCTCGGTCTGTATGTAACTTTACATCCGGCTCTAAATACCCGACAATGACGAAGGGAACCGCAAATAGTCATGCTGATCTACTAAAGGGCATCTATGGCATGGGATTCAAGAAGCCATCCAAAATCCAGGAGCGAGCATTACCTCTCATGTTGCAGAATCCGTACGCTTTTTCGCTTTGCTGACCCGTGGCGTGCCGGCAACTGAATCACGAATTGCTCAATAGTCCCCGAAACATGATTGCGCAATCGCAGTCTGGAACGGGAAAAACTGCAGCGTTTGTCCTTACCATGCTCAGTCGTGTCGATTTCACCCTAAACCAGCCTCAGGTGCGTTGATCGATCGTAGTGGATTTTATCTGATATATTTTTCTTTTCTTGTAGGCTTTGTGTGTAGCACCAACCCGAGAGTTGGCTCGACAGATCATGGCCGTGGTAGTGGAGATGGGGAAGAATACACCTGTTCAAACTGCCTACGCCATTAAAGACGCGCCGACGAGAGACACAAAAGTTACACAACAGATTGTGGTAGGGACTCCGGGAACTATGGCTGATATGTTAAGGCGACGTCAGATAGACCCTAGTGGTCTCAGGGTGTTCGTTCTCGATGAGGCGGATCACATGCTCGACGCTCAAAGTCTGGGAGAATACACGCTACGCATAAAAAAGTGCGTTCTCTACATGGAAAGAATGATAACGAGTCTGACTGCTTTCTATCCAGTCAAATTCCCAAGGGAGTTCAAACATTATTGTTTTCTGCAACGTTCCCCGACAACGTGAGGATTTTTGCGTCAAAGTTCGCTCCCAATGCGAATGAGATCGCACTGAAGAAGGAAGAACTTTCTGTGGAGGGTATCAAGCAATTTTATCTCGATTGCAAGGGCGAGTCGCACAAGTATGAAGTTTTAGTTGAGTTATATGGACTCTTGACCATTGGCCAAAGCATCATCTTCTGCAAAGTGAGTATCGTCAGCTTATGTCGGTTCTACACTGCTTAATGTATATATATATATTAGCGTCGGGAAACTGCGGACCAAATTGCGGCACGTATGGTCGCCGAGGGACATCACGTTACATCATTACACGGAGCAAAAGATGCGCGAGAACGTGATCAAGTGATTGACGATTTCAGGGATGGCAAGTCGAAAGTCCTGATCACCACCAATGTTGTGGCCCGGGGTATCGATATCCTACAAGTCAATATGGTCGTCAACTACGACATGCCGTTAACTGCCGATCATAAACCTGACGTGGAGACGTATTTACACCGGATAGGTAAGGATGTGGCCTTTTGAGTTCATTACAGCTCCTGACAGTTAAACCTCGAAGGTCGCACGGGGCGGTTCGGAAGACAGGGAATTTCAGTGAATTTCGTGCACGACAAGCAGTCTTGGGATGAAATGGCCTTCATCGAGAAAGCTATCCAAAGGGATATTCAACGCATAAAGACGGAGAACTTTGACGATATGGAGCGGGTGTGTACACCCATTAAATTTGACTATTGAATGAGTCTGACACATTTTGTAGGATTTGAAAAAGATTCTGAGGGACGAGAAGGTCGAGAGCTGAGCAGCTTGTGACTCCTAATAACATAATGCAAATGTAATACACATACTATTGTATGGTGGGATTGCGCTACGGAAATGAAGTTCTGTTGGGCCTTTCTTATTAGAGTGCATACATAAATGTCAGGCTATATTTGAGTGACAATATAATTCATATTCACTGCATTCCCTCATTTTACTACTAGATAAGCAAGGTCGGTCGGAGTTTCCTGTTTGGTGTTGATGGCAGGGTCCATTTTGCCTGATCGTGGTTCAGTTGATGCGAAACTTCGGATCTGCAGATATAAAAGGCATATCAAGCAATTCATAGTTTGGGGGCATTTCCTTAAGGGATTAACACCGGTCCTATGATATGATTTTCTAACAGTTCCTGAAGGCACAGCACTTGACAGACTTGCAATCCTTATATCCAAAGAATCAAGATTTTGATTTTCCTTGGGCTCCGGATTTGACCAAATCTGTACAAGGCGAAGACACCTTTTTGTACAATTGTGTTTCAAGAACGATACATGTCGAGGATTGTAAATATCTCGTCGACGGAACAGGGGTGGTGATTGTAGGGAGTGATTGTCGGGGATCCTTGTAACCGGTGTGATGGAGTGGAAGAGACGCGATGTTAGTCCTAGGCACCGTCAGAGCGGTCCCGAGTAAACAAAGGCAGATTGTGCAGCGGGCGCTAGCGCTTGTCATTGATTCGCGGATCCAAAATTCCCCCAGCCCCAAGGAGTTTCCTAGGCATAAAAGTACTTCAGTCATCAAAACTGTTAACACCCCACCCCGACCCATCTTCCCCTTTACCATAGACTCTTCCCGCTTTCGTTGGGAACACAGTGAGTCTAGTTTTAATCCGAAGCGTGACTCCTCGTCTTACAATCCTCCAGCTTGAGCTGTCTTTCCATCTCGCCCGGGTATATCCACGACAACCTAGAGTCTTTACCCCATCCACTAGATATTCCTACAATGACCTTCCACGGCGGAGACGCTATCCACTGCGAGAAAGATGCAACAATCACCCGTCCTTTGATCATCCAACTTGGTGGGATTAGAGTGAGTATTCCATTGATATCCTTTTTATATATTGGCAACGAGTGGATTACTATATCTTTCTTGCTGTGCATATCTTTGGGCGTATGGTATACTCATACTGATGTGCATTTATGCAGGTGTCTGTCCCCGTATCTGCAGAATCATGCGACTGGATGGCTGCTGAGATCCTGCGGGAAGAGTTCGTACACTCTGCAAAAATGCGGGATGCCATCGACGCAGTAGAGAAAGTTGAGGGCGCCGATGCCGAAGCTAAAGTCGAGCTTCTTGCAAAGTTCCTAGGCTTCTCGGCATCCAGAGCTGATACATCACCGCACTATGTATCCGTCCTTCTGAACGTGTTTCGTTATTTCACGTCAACCCACCTCGCAACCACGGATGTGCATTCTCTCGCTGTCTCATATGATACTACTGTGCGCAAGGACGTCCTTACCGCCTACTTCTTTGCATTGGCCAAATTAGAGTCTCACGTTGACCCTTCCAAAGTTCCGCGTCCTTCCCCATCTGCACTCCTCAGTGCGGCCTCCCAGTCCAAGGCCTCCATATATGCACTTTTCGGCGGTCAAGGTACTAACGAAGTGTACTTTGACGAATTGCAGTCGCTCTATGATATTTACAAGCCATACGTGGCTCCCTTTCTTGAAGTTTTAACTCGTGTTCTTGTCCCCCTTGCTGAAGAAGCTGATCAGAATGGTTTTGCCTTCTATTCTCATGGCCTCGATGTCCTAGCATGGCTCGACGGCAGTATCCCAAGGCCTCCCGTTGAATACCTTGCCTCTATCCCAGTTTCATTCCCTCTCATTGGCCTGACCCAGCTGACCCAGTATCTCATTGTGACGCGTGTAGCCAATTTGACCCCAGGAGAAATGCGCGGTCTCCTGGCTGGGGCTACTGGCCATTCGCAGGGTATTGTTTCCGCTGTTACAATTTCTGCCTCCGCCACGTTCGACTCACTCACCCAGAACACGGAGAAGGCCCTTAGGTGGCTCTTCTACAGTGGGTTGAGGGGCCAAGAAGCCTTCCCAGTCGTTTCTGTCGAATCGTCGATTGTTCAAGACTCCGTTCAAGGTGGTGAGGGTACCCCAAGCCCCATGCTTGCAATTACGGGCCTTCCTCTTCATGAACTACAGAAGTTCATTAACACAACAAACGCACATCTTCCTGTTAATTCCAAGCTTCACGTTTCTCTCTACAATGGGCCCAGGGCATTCGTCGTAACTGGTCCCGCACGTGCGCTTTATGGGCTTGTTACCAGTCTCCGCAAAATTCGGGCACCCTCTGGATTGGACCAGAGTAAGATTCCATTTTCCCAGCGGAAAGCAGTATTTTCCGTCCGTTTCTTGGTCGTGGGCGTCCCGTATCACAGCGAATATCTTAAGGGTGCTACAGCAAAGGTTGTCGACATTGATTTGAAAGGTGAAGAGTTATGGACACCAGACCAGCTTGCCGTCGCGGTATATCATACTGAAGATGGTAAGTCTAATGCCTACCTTTAGTTTCAGGTTGAATTTACTCGCTGTGCACAGGTTCTGATCTTTCAAAGCTGCCGACTTCGCTCACTCGGTCACTTTGTGATCAGATTTTTACCATGCCTATTCATTGGCCTGAGGCAGTACGTTTTGCCCCGACGGCGACACATGCAGTGGACTTTGGCCCCGGAGGGTTAAGCGGAATTGGTAGTCTTACTGCTCGCAATTTGGAAGGGAGGGGGGTGCGGGTAATCGTAGTCGGCGAGAAAGGTAAGGGAGGTTCGGAGTTATACGATGCTCAGACAGTCAAGTATGAGGAATGGTGGAGCAAGAAGTATCAGCCACGTTTAGTCAAGACAAGGTCTGATACTTCCTATTTTTCTTGCTGTCATTTGACGCTTACTGCTGGCAGTGATGGAATAGTTCACCTTGACACTCCTTTTTCGCGGTTGTTGGGGAAGCCTCCGATCATGGTTGCTGGTATGACACCTTCTACTGTCAAAGCCGGTTTTGTCAGTGCTATTCTCAATGCGGGGTATCACGTCGAGCTGGCGGGTGGTGGACATTACAATGCTGCTGCCATTCGCGCAAAGGTCGCCGAGATTCAGAGAGCGATACCGGCTGGCGTTGGGCTTACTCTGAACTCTCTCTACATCAACCCTCGCCAGTTTGGCTTCCAGCTCCCTCTATGGCAAGAGATGAGAAAGGAGGGCCTTCCTGTCGAAGGTTTTTGCGTCGCTGCAGGTATCCCCAGCACCGAAAAGGCAGCCGAAATCATCTCGGGACTTCGCGATGCGGGTATTAAACATGTTGCCTTTAAGCCTGGTTCGGTAGATGGCATCCGACAAGTCGTCAATATTGCTGCCGCCAATCCCGATTTCCCTGTCATTCTTCAGTGGACCGGGGGTCGAGCTGGCGGTCACCATTCCTGCGAAGACTTCCACCAGCCAATTCTCGCAACGTACGGCTCTATTCGGCAGCAGGCCAATATTTCATTGGTGGCGGGTTCAGGATTCGGAGGTGCAGATGACTTTTTCCCATATCTCACCGGAGATTGGTCTGTGGAGCGGTATGGGGTTCAAGCCATGCCTTTTGACGGTCTTCTCTTTGCGAGCCGAGTCATGGTCGCAAAAGAGGCGCATACGAGTTCATCGGTCAAAGACCTTATTGTCGCCGCCCCTGGTGTTGAAGACGGTGCTTGGGAGTCTACATATACTAAGGAGACAGGTGGCATCCTCACCGTCCGCTCAGAGCTGGGAGAACCAATCCATAAGATCGCTACGCGAGGCGTCAAATTGTGGAAAGAGTTCGACAACACTGTTTTCAATCTCGCCAAAGACAAGCGTGCCGCCTGGCTTCAGCAGAACCGTGATTCTGTAGTCGAGAAATTGAACAGGGACTTCTCAAAACCCTGGTTCGGGGCCAAGAAGGATGGTACTGTGGTGTACGACCTTGGTGAAATGACTTATGAGGAAGTCACTCTTCGCCTCGTCCGTTTGATGTATGTTGCCCATCAGTCTCGTTGGGTCGACATATCACTGCGAAACCTTGTCGGTGACTGGCTACGTCGCGTGGAAGAGCGCTTCGCTGGAGTCCGCCAAATCTCCAAACCGTCCATTCTTCAATCTTTCAGCAGTTTGGACCAGCCCGGCCCTTTCCTCGAGGAGTTCTTCCAGTCTTATCCGCAAGCAACTGAACAACTGCTCGGTAGTGAAGATAAGGCCTTCTTCTTGGCAATTTCTCAACGTCCTGGTCAGAAGCCTGCGCCATTCATTCCCATTCTTGACAGC
The DNA here is from genome assembly GCA_003314545.1 of Ramaria sp. MG151. Taxonomy (NCBI): domain Eukaryota; kingdom Fungi; phylum Basidiomycota; class Agaricomycetes; order Gomphales; family Gomphaceae; genus Ramaria; species Ramaria sp. MG151. The sequence continues at coordinate 28,181 of QMFG01005977.1, read as the reverse complement.
AACTTTGAGGTCTGGTTCAAGAAGGTACGGTATAGACTTTTGTTAACCTGATCGAACTGAAGCATCCGGTTTCCGATCGACAGGACTCTTTGTGGGCTGCAGAGGATATCGATGCTGTTTTCGACCAAGATCCCCAGCGCGTGTGTATCTTACAAGGGCCTGTGGCGGTGAGGCATGCGATCAAGAAAGACGAACCTATCAAAGAGCTCCTTGGCAACGTTGAATCTTCGCTTATTGAAAAGGTCCTAACGCAATTCTACCAAGGTGACTTGAACCAGATTCCCAGCATGGAGTATATTGGAGGTCTTCCGCCCCGTATCCCAGTGGCTATTGACTTACCTGGTGTTGATGTGATGAAGCATGGGTCTTCAACAGTTTACAAAGTTCATACTCCTCTTCCCGATTTTGCCCAGTGGTTAGAGGTTTTAGCAGGCCCATCTGCTAACTGGCTTCGTGCGTTGCTCACATCCCCAGTTGTCGTTCGGGGGGATGCCTACGTTGATAACCCCATTCGCCGCGTCTTCGCCCCCCGCAATGGGCAAGTTGTCACCGTTCAGTATAGCAAAGATATGCCACACTCCGTCACTATCAATGGCGCTGCGCGATCGCATGGCTCACATAAAGCCGACTTCAAGGCCCTTGAGCTCCAATTTGAGCCATCTTTGCGTATGATCTCTCTCACTATGTTTGAGGATCGCCAGGATTCCTCCCTTCCGCTCCTTTTCGAATTCCATTATCGTCCAGAACAAGGGTATGTGCCAATTCATGAAGTGGCAGTTGGTCGAAATAAACGGATAAAAGCATTCTACTGGAAGCTCTGGTTCGGGGACGACTCAGAGTTGCCAGATATTGAGCTCAGGGACACCTTCATTGGCCCCGAAGTTGTTGTGGATGCTTCAATTGTGGAACGGTTCTGCTCCGTTGTTGGGAATCAAGGTGAATCGTTTACGTCGGGTCGTAATGACGATGTCAAGGCACCGATGGACTTTGCCATTGTCACTGGTTGGCAAGTTAGTACATCTATATTTGTTATCATGAAATCCGTACTAATACTCTTTCTAGGCTATCATGCAAGCGATTTTCCCAGATTTGGTGGATGGTGACCTTTTGAAGCTCGTTCATCTTTCAAACGGATTCCGTATGGTCCCTGGAGCTCGTGTCTTACAGGCAGGGGATATCTGCCGAGCAGAGGCCAAGATCTCCTCCGTTACTAACAATGATAGTGGAAAGACAGTGAAGGTGAATGGTGTTATCCACCGCAATGGTGAACCCGTTGTTGAGGTCACTTCCGCCTTTTTGTACCGTGGACGGTTTACGGACTACGCCAACACATTCGAGCTCGTGGATGAAACCGATTATGCCGTTGAGCTCAAGACCGAAGCACAAGTTGGAGTTCTGCAATCAAAAGAATGGTTCCATTGGGATGATTCCGCAAATCCACTTCATCCCGGAACAACCCTCATCTTCAAAACACAGGCGCAACTCACGTACAAAGACAAGAGTTCATTTTCGGCTGTCAACGTCACTGGTGCCGCGTATACCAAGAACCAGCTTAAACAGTTGAAGAAGGTAGCAACAGTGGAGTCGAATGTTGAACAAGCGCTTGGTAATGTTGTTTCAAGTTACTTGAAACGCCATGGAAAGCCTTTGGGATTATCGACATTATTTGAGACCGGCGGTTATACCCTGACTTCACCGGACGAACCGGCTGATATCACTGCTCCCTTTACCAATGAACCATACTCAAAGGTTTCTGGTGATTTCAATCCGATCCACATCAACCCTTACTTCTCAGACTACGCGTCATTGCCGGGAACCATCACCCACGGTCTTTGGTCTAGCGCTGCTACTAGGAAGTATGTCGAAAATGTGGTCGCAAAAGGTCGACCGGAGAGGGTACTCTCGTAAGTGTCGTCGAGAATCGATGCACATTCGCGCTTACGCTTTTGGATAGTTATGATGTAGGATTCGTCGGAATGGTGCTCCCTGGAGACCGCCTGCATGTCCAACTGAAACATATCGGTATGCGGGATGGTAACTTCGTTGTAAAAGTTGAGACATCGAACGAGCGGGGCGAAAAAGTCCTGGAAGGCTCAGCGGAGGTTGCTCAACCTACCACTGCCTACATATTCACTGGTCAGGGATCGCAGGAACCAGGCATGGGCATGGAACTTTACAACAACTCTCCGGCTGCACGTCTTGTCTGGGATAGTGCTGATGCACATCTACGCGCTGTGTACGGGTTCTCAATTGTCGACATCGTTAAGAACAATCCGAAAAGCAAAACCGTACACTTCGGTGGCATGAAGGGCCAGGCTATACGTCAAAGGTACATGGACATGACTTATGATACAATGGACAAAGATGGCAATGTGAAAACACTACCCCTGTTTTCTGACATCGATGTTCGAACACCGGCTTACACTTTCTCCCATCCTGCTGGCCTCCTTTTTGCCACCCAATTTGCTCAGATTGCCCTCGTCGTTACCGAGAAAGCCGCGTTTGAAGATATGAGATCTAAAGGATTAGTCGTCAAAGGTTGCGCGTTCGCTGGTCACTCACTCGGGGAATATTCCGCTCTTGCTTCTATTCCCGATGTCCTACCAATTTCAGCCCTCGTTGACGTCGTGTTCTATCGAGGCATTACTATGCAGCGAGCCGTCGAGCGAGATGCGCGCAATAGGTCAAATTATGCCATGTGTGCTGTTAATCCCGGTCGTATCTCGAAGACCTTCAATGAAGCTGCGCTCCGAGAAGTAGTAGACTGCATCGCATCGAAAGGCAACGTGCTTCTTGAAATCGTCAATTTCAATGTTGAGGTAAACCCTTTGCCTTTCTAAAGCAGCTTCTTAAGCTGAATTTATTTGATTTAAGGGTCAACAATACGTCTGTGCTGGGGAGCTTGTAGCCTTAGAAGGACTGACTAATGTCTTGAACTACTTGAAGGCTGAAAAGGTGGATATTGCCAAGGTAAGAAAGTTTGAATTTGGGACGGTCCCACATTCTCATTCCCGCTATTTACAGCTCACTCTTACACTTCCGGTGGAGAAAGTCCGAGAAAAGCTGTCCAAGATAGTTGAAGAGTGTCTCCAACGAGCATATTCCCGGCAAGCTACAGATGGATATATACAGCTTGAACGTGGTGTTGCAACAATCCCTCTCCCTGGTATTGATGTCCCGTTCCATTCGAGATATCTGTGGGCTGGTGTTATGCCTTTCCGTGCCTGTGAGTATTGCTAAATAAACCCTTTTCTTTTCCTGACGCATGATTAGATTTGTCGAAGAAGATTAATCCTTCCCAGCTTGATCCAGATATGCTCATAGGACAATACGTACCAAATCTGACTGCCGAGCCGTTTGACATCACTCAGGCTTATGCGCAGCGAGTTTATGATCAAACGTCATCCCCTCGTCTCGATAAAGTCTTACGACACTGGGATCGAGATGACTGGGGAGGCTTTGAGCAACGCCAGAAGCTCGCATACATCATTCTTGTAGAGTTGCTCTCTTACCAGTTCGCATCTCCTGTTCGCTGGATTGAGACCCAGGATCGGCTTTTCGTGCACTTCAATTTTGAACGCATGATCGAACTTGGTCCTGGACCCACATTGACTGGTATGGCCACCCGCACGTGGAAAGCGAAATACGAGGAAGGCGATGATTCGATTAGTCACAAAAGAGTCATATTTTGTCATGCAAAACACGTCAAGGAGATTTACTATCAGTTCGAGGATGAGCCAGAAGCGGCGGCACCTGGGTCTACTGACGAGGGTTCACCTCCCACGCCACCTATTGCCAGCTCCCCGATTCCCGCTGCCCCTGCAGCACCTGCAGTACCGGTAGCTTCTGCTGGACCAGCCGCATCCATTGCTGAAGAACCCCTAAAAGCAGTTGATACGCTGCGTACCATCGTCGCACAGAAATTAAAGAAGAGTATTGCAGAGGTGTCTTTATCAAAGAGCATCAAAGACCTCGTTGGTGGCAAGTCAACACTCCAGAATGAAATTTTGGGTGACCTTCAACTGGAATTTAATTCGGCCCCTGAGAAAGGCGAAGAGTTATCTCTTGACGAGCTTGGCGCGGCCCTAGGTTCGAATTACTCGGGCACTCCTGGCAAACATACTTCAGGACTTGTTTCACGCCTGGTAGGGGGGAAAATGCCCGGTGGCTTCAACTTGTCTACAATCAAGGCTTATCTTTCCAAGACTTGGGGTCTAGGGCCAGCTCGTGCAGACGGTCTACTTCTCCTTGGGTTGACCATGGAGCCGACGAAGCGGCTTGGCTCAGAGGCAGAGGCCCAAGCGTGGCTTGACAGTGTGGCTGCAGCATATGCACAGCAACATGGAATCTCTTTATCTTCTGGGGGTGCAGCCGGTGGCGCGGCAGGCGGGAGCTCTGGGGGTGCGGTCATCAACAGCGAAGAGTTCGTCAAATTCCAAACAGAACAGGAGCGCTTCGCTGCGCAGCAAATTGAAGTTTATATGCGATATCTTAACCGGGATTCTCGAGCTGGTGAACGTGCCTTTGACACTGCAAATGAGAATCTTCAGTCTGTGCAGTCGAAACTCGATAGCATCGCTCGAGAACATGGTGACATGTACATCGAAGGGATCCAGCCAATGTTTGAACCGCTTAAGGCCCGTCATTTCGATTCATCTTGGAACTGGGTCAGACAGGATGCTCTCCTGATGTGGTACGATATCATTCACGGCCGTCTTACCACTGTCGATCGTGAGATTACGGCACGTTGTATCGCCATCATGAACCGCGCCGATTCCGCATTATTGGCCTACATGCAATATCATATTGATACATGTGATGAGACGCGGGGAGAAACTTATCGATTGGCGAAGGAATTCGGGCAGCAGCTTATTGATAATTGCCGCGAAGCCGTTGGACAGCCCCCTTTGTACAAAGATGGTGCGCTGTTCACCCAAAACTATTCCCAAGAAAGCTAATTGACATGTAACAGTGACTTTCCCAACTGCTCCTCGTACCGAGGTATCTGCCAAAGGTGATATCATCTATTCCGAGGTCGTGCGGGAGAATGTGCGCAAACTCGAGGCATACGTTGAAGAAATGGCCAGCGGCGATACAATTTCAGGCAACATCAACATTCAGAAAGTTCAAGACGATGTTCTCAAATTATGGAGTGTTGTCAAGTCGCAGCCCGGGATCAGCCAGGAGCAAAAAGGACGCATAAAAGCTCTTTACGAAGGTGTGGTACGCTCGCTGCGGACAGGAGCCGAATACCGGCCCCGTGTTGGCGCACCCCGTAACCGTCGTTCATCCTCCCAATTTCTTCGTCCTCAAATCACTGGGGTCACATCAGTATCTGCGGATAAAGTCCCACTATTACACCTGAAGCGACGCGTCGGCATGCATTGGGAATACAGCAGCAATCTCACCAGTGTATATCTGGACATCTTAACAGAGATTGCTACATCGGGTACCACGTTCAAGGACAAAAACGCCTTGTTGACAGGAGTTGGAAAGGGTTCCATCGGTGTCGAGGTCTTAAAGGGTCTCCTGTCAGGTGGCGCACATGTCGTCGTTACGACCTCTCGATACAGTCGTGCCACAGTCGAATACTATCAGGATATCTACCAGAAGTTTGGCGCTCGAGGTTCTGCTCTTACGGTGGTTCCATTCAATCAAGGCTCCAAGCAGGATGTTGAAGCACTAGTGGACTATATCTATGCTACGCTAAGTCTGGATCTCGACTACATATTACCTTTCGCCGCAGTTCCCGAAAATGGTCGTGAGATCGATGGCCTCGATGACAAGTCCGAATTAGCCCATCGTATTATGTTGGTCAACCTTCTTCGCCTCCTCGGAGCTATTAAGACGAAAAAGGCTAGTCGTCAGTTCGTTACTCGCCCTACCCAAGTCATTCTTCCGTTGTCGCCAAATCACGGAATGTTTGGAAACGATGGTTTGTATTCCGAGTCCAAAATTTCTCTTGAAACTCTCTTCAACAGATGGAGCTCGGAAAGTTGGGGAGAGTATTTATGTCTGGCGGGAGCTGTGATTGGGTACGCCCTGGATAAATTGACTTGCTTTTCTGCTGACAAGAAATTCATTTTACCTACAGTTGGACTCGAGGCACAGGTGTAATGGCCGCAACTAATATTGTAGCTCAACAGGTTGAGACTCATGGAGTACGAACATTCTCGGCCAAGGAGATGGCGTTTAATATTCTTGGCCTCATGCACCCTCTACTCTTCAGCATTACGCAGGTTGAGCCTATTTGGGCCGATCTGAATGGCGGCATGGACCGTCTCTCAGATCTCGCTGACATCACTACCCGTATCCGCTTATCTTTGAATCAGCAGGGTGAGCTTCGCCGTGCCATCACCAATGACAACGGATTGGACTTCAAGGCCGCTCATGGAGTCGAAGCCGAGCGCGTGCTTCAAAGTGTGCCGGTTATACCACGTGCGAACTTCAAATTCGATTTTCCCAGCTTAGAATCTCCGAGTTCCCTTGAGAAGTTGTCGAATCTACGTGGTCTCATCGACTTGGAGCAAGTCGTCGTAATCACAGGTTTTGCTGAAGTCGGACCCTGGGGTAGTTCTCGCACTCGTTGGGAGATGGAGGCAAATGGAGAGTTTACAATCGAAGGTTGCATTGAAATGGCCTGGATCATGGGTTATATCAAACATTTCGATGGTCGTCTCAAAGACGGCTCCCTTTATGTTGGCTGGGTGGATGGTAAGACTAACGAACCTGTCGATGATAAGGATATCAAAGGCAAATACGAGAAATCTATCCTCAGTCATGCCGGTGTTCGTTTGATCGGTATGCGGAACTTGATCTTTATATCCGTTCACATAATCTGACTCTCGATGCAGAGCCAGAGCTATTTAAGGGTTATGATCCGACAAGAAAGGTTTTCTTACAAGAGATTGAACTTATTCATGATCTGGAGCCTATTGAAGTCTCTCAGGAGGAGGCCCAAGGTTTCAAGCGCCAACATGGAGACAAGTGTGACGTCTGGACCAAAGATGGCGAGCAAAGCTTTGTGAAATTAAAGAAAGGTGCACTTGTCAGGGTTCCGAAGGCCATTCCTTTCAGCACTCTGGTCGCGGGGCAAATTCCCACTGGCTGGCACGCGAGCCGTTATGGCATTCCTGACGACATCATTGCTCAGACCGACCGAACTGCCCTTTGGGCACTTGTTTCCGCTGCTGAGGCTCTCATTATGTCCGGTGTTACTGACCCGTACGAGCTGTACAAATACGTCCACCCCTCCGAGGTCGGAATCAGCATTGGGAGTGGTATGGGAGGAGTGACAAGCATTACTGCCATGTTCAGAGAACGTAGGGAGGAGGCGGACATACAGAAAGATGTTTTGCAAGAGACGTTAGTGCATGCTTACCTAAGATAATTTCGTTGACTTATGACTGGAACAGATTTATCAACACTGTAGCAGGATGGATCAACATGCTTTTGCTCTCTTCTGCTGGTCCCATAAAGATTCCCGTTGGTGCTTGGTACGGCTATATTTTTTCGTGGCTCTTTCAGGCCGTTGATAGGTGCTCGTAGTGCAACAGGTCTGCAATCCCTCGACATCGCCTGCGACACCATCCTCAGCGGCAAGGCCAAGGTGATGCTCGCTGGAGGCTTCGATGACCTTTCGGAAGAAGGATCATACGAGTTTGCGAACATGAAAGCGACTAGTAATTCTTTGACTCAGTTTGCTGCAGGACGTGAGCCGACGGAATTTTCAAGACCTACGACGAGCACTCGAGCTGGCGTAAGTTTTCCTTTATTGAGGTTGTTCTGATCGCTGACTATGACCAGTTTATGGAGAGCCAAGGATGTGGTGTGCAAGTGGTCATGAATGCTAAACTGGCGCTTGAGATGGGGCTTCCTATCAGGGGCATTATCGGATTCACGTCTACATCTACGTGAGTCTTACGGGCATATTTTGCTCTGGATATATGCCGATTGATCGGTTGACAACAGTGATAAGGCTGGTCGCTCTGTTCCAGCACCAGGCCGCGGTGTAGTCTCGATTGCACGTGAAGCCGCCGAAGCACAACCTTCGCCTCTGCTTGATATTGGATACCGTTCACGACAACTCGCCTTCCGCCGGAAGCAGATTTCTGAATGGATCTCTAATGAACATGAGATATTACGCGAGGAAGTCATCTCCCGCCAGAATAGGGGAGAGAAATGTGATTCAGACTATGTTGCGTCGCGCGAAGCAGACGTCGAACAAGAAGCTATTCGTCAAGAAAAGGCTGCACAGGCGACCTATGGCATGTTGCAAGGAATCGATTCTCGTGTTGCTCCGCTTCGTCGCGCTTTGGCTGTTTGGGGATTAAACGCTGATGACATTGGTTTGTACCGAGAGGACTCTCTAGATTGCGTACTGACTGCCACTTTAAGGTGTCATCTCGATCCATGGTACAAGTACGATGGCGAATGTATGAACACACTTGCCTCTTTACTCTCTCCATTCTGATCGCTGTTGCAGGAAGCGAATGAAACCCACGTATATAACGATATCTTCTCGACGATTTCCCGGACTCCAGGAAATGCTGTCCCTGTTATAGCACAGAAAAGCCTTACTGGTCACTCGAAGGGTGGCGCAGCTGCGTGGCAAATGATCGGCTTATGCCAGACAATAGCCTCTGGTATCATTCCAGGAAACCGGAATGCTGATAATGTTGATAAAGAACTCCGCCAGTGGGAACATCTCTTGTTCCCATCCAAGGCAATTCACACAGACGGACTTACTGCCGGGTTGATGGTGTGTGACGCATCGACCTTTGTTTGCAACGCAGTCTCCTAACGATCTCTCTTAAGACATCATTCGGCTTCGGACAGGTTGGAGGATCTGCACTCCTCATCCATCCGCGCCACCTCCTTGCTGTGCTGGAACCTGCACGATATGAAGAGTACAAGAAATTGAACAGATCCCGGGCTCTGTCATCGTACAAGTCGATGACCGAGATGATGACAAGCAACTCGTTGGTCAAACTTAAAGAATCTCCACCTTACACACCAGATCTAGAGACATCTGTGCTCCTAAACCCGTTAGCAAGAGCGCAGTTGGATAAACTGGGTAGTTACTCGTTCCCCAAGAAGCTTCCTTCCGCGAGGGTGTTGGACGAAGCTAATGTTAAGACGGTTTCCACGCTGTTGGACCCTCAGATGGGCACGGCTGGGGTCGGAGTCGATCAAGGTATGTCCGCCTTTCATACGCATCTACACTATCCAGTTCAACATCCCTTCAGAACTTATATCAGCTGTCCCTTCCTCAAATCTCACATTCGTTCAACGGAACTTTACCGATGCTGAGGTAGCCTACTGTCGAGCACAACCCTCTCCCGCAGCATCATTCGCCGCGCGCTGGGCTGGAAAAGAAGCAGTTTTCAAGGCCTTGGGTGTTTCATCTAAGGGCGCTGGAGCTGCGATGAAAGACATCGAAATCCTTCCCGACGCCGCTGGGGTCCCGCAAGTCATCTTACATGGTGATGCTAAAGAAGCTGCTGAAGGAAAGAACATCAATAAAGTGCATGTATCTTTGTCTCACTCCGAGGTAAGTCGTTCTCAAGCACTACCATGTATCAAGGCTGACGCCTGTGCAAAGACCGTTGCTATCGCCTTTGCTACTGCGCAGTCCTAGATCTCCGTTTACTGCCATGTCTCTTATACTATATCTCTTCTTTGTACTATTCAAAGGCAAATATATAATGACCTAGATGCCCTATGCACGCCATTCCTTGGAGGGTGGCGTACGTCCTAAACATAGACCAGTAACGGTTCTGTTGGGTACCAACCCCCGATGCCATCCTGTTTTGGAACGAAGCAGGAATCATGCTATAGGAAACACCTAAAGCGAAAGCCAAGCTTGCAAATGGCCCTGGATGGGCGACAGGCCACTTTTTCCTTAGCAGCAACGCTAAACAAAGACGCAGCCACCAAGAAAAAAGTGAGGGATGACCGCCCCCGATCGACATGGACAGCTTCAAAGAGAAATGGACAAAACAGGAAATAAAGAAATAAAATGGCAAGCTGGCTATGGAAAGCAAAAAGAAAAGAAACAACCAAAGAGCCGGGAAAGTCACGCGAAGCCCAGTCAAAAGGCAACGCAGAACGCAGTTGCTAGAGCAGATTCCCCTCTTTGGCAAAAAAAAGTAAAAAATCGAGCGCCTTTGTAAGCACCTTGATCTCATGCTATATCTCCTTGTTGGATGGCTATATGTCTTTTTGGCTCCTTACACCAAAGTGGAAGAGAGTTTCAGTCTACACGCAACCCATGATATTATCTTCCATGGTCTCTCACCTTCAGCCCTTCTAAACGTGCGATTCCCTCTGCTGGTCATGTCTGGAGATTCAAGAATAACGCGTTCGGCCCAGAAAGTATGATCACTTTACATTCCCAGGCGTAGTCCCTCGCTCGTTCATTGGCAGTCTTGCCTTGAGTTACGTCTCTCAAGCCGTCGGCCTCGTTACTAGATTCTTTCGTCCTCTTCATTCCAAGTACGAGCTTCAGGTGTTAGGCATGTAGGGATTTTGTCTATCATCTTTTTAGTGTTGACAATGTTAGGGTAGTGCGATTGACGCTTGCCACTGTCAATGCGTTAGGCCTCTTTCACTTGCAGCGTGCCGTAGCGCATCGCTTCGGTTCCAAAGTGTCGACGATGTTTATGTTGCTCACTTGCACCCAGTTCCACGTACTCTTTTGGATGGGAAGAACTCTGCCTAACATGTTTGCCCTGTATCCTGGTAGCTTGTTCCTCCATCGTCGAATATACCGAAGCTCATGGCAGGGAAAATTTGCAGTAAATATTGCGTTGTCACTCATTATCAAGGGGGGTCAAAAGAATTTCGACATTGCGATTGCTATTCTTACATTCACCGCCGTAACATTGCGGTCTGAACTTGTCCTCTTATTGGGCCCACTCGCGCTACAAGGCCTTTTCCTACGGCGAACAAATGTTCTTTCACTCATCAAAACTGGGTTGATATCAGGCATGCTATCGCTAGGTTGGATTGTCACGAAAATCAATCCGGATGTTTCTCACACATTATGTAGCACTGACTCTCGTCGTTGACTCATATTTCTGGGATCAAAAGGCATTATGGCCAGAATTTTCTGGACTATATTTCAACGTCTACGAAGGAAAGAGCTCTGAGTGGGGGGTAAGCCTGATATTTAAGTTTCTCTCTAATTTTTGCAGCTGATTCTTCACTAGACATCTCCCTTGTATAGTTATTTCACAGTTCACCTCCCAAAGCTTCTTTTCTCTGCTCTGCCTCTCTCTATCGTAGGCCTACTCGCCGATGCAAGGATGCGGACGGTCCTTTTTCCCTCCCTTGTTTTTGTCGCACTTCTGTCATGTCTCGGTCATAAAGAGTGGCGATTTGTTGTCTACATTGTACCCATTTGGAATATCGTTGGCGCAAGGGGTGCGGCTTGGCTGTGAGTAGATCTGTGGTTCACAGCACCTGACTGATAATTGGCCTTCGCTAGTTTCACTAAGCGGATAACCAGCAGATACACCATTGCCTCTCGAGGCTTCTTGAAATTAATCCTCCTCGGTTTCCTTGGCCTCAATGTGCTAGCGACGGCGCTTCTAACCCAAGCATCGATGGCGAACTACCCTGGAGGTGAGGCTCTGCGGACATTCCATCATTTAGTTGGACATATTGATTCGCGAGGTGAGACCTACCCAGTCATTTCATGTACTATTGTTTAATGTAGGGTCTGAAGTATCAGTACACATTGACAACTATGCAGCACAAACGGGCGCATCGCTCTTTCTTCACGAATATGCACCACCAACCAACTTCTTGATAGCACACGACGGTCCGTGGAACGTTCTGTACAACAAGACGGAAAACCTTGTTACAGCACGGGACTTTGAGAGGTTTGATTGGGTAATAACCGAACACCCGGATAGCTTTACGCGGAGGGTTGGCAAATCGGGATCATCAACATCAGTTTGGAAAGTGCAAGCGATCGTTGACGGGTTACGAGGGTTCGAACTGGCATCACTGGGAAGGCAGGGAGTCTGGACAAAGTTACAAATCCCACGAATCGTCAGAGAACCCAAATTATGGCTTCTGGAGCAAGAGCATATTGATACAATGGCAACCAACGCGCCATTTGTATAAATCTACACTTCTGAATATGTCACCGTTAGAGCACAAGATGAAAGAGGTGTACTCCTCCCTATTTCTATGTTGTTTGACTAGCTGCGTCCCCATTCTTGTTACGTCTTGCTCCAAATATTCCAGTACCGACGCGTACCATCCCACTGCCTGCACAAATGGCTGCCTCAAAGTCGCTGGACATACCCATACTGAGAATCAGACTGCTTCCCTGGCCTTCCGATGTCCATCGGTCGGTGCTATTACCGAGCGAAGGCAACTTGTGTTTTAAATAGTTTGTGAGGACTTCTCTGGTGCGAATGAGTGTCTCAAAGTCCTGATTCTGGTTGCTAGGATTCATCGAGTTCTCGAGCGAGCCGATTGTCATTAGGCCGGCGAGTCTAAGATTGGGACACGACGTAATGACGTGTAGCGCTACGGCGAGGAGACCATCGTCTGATGGTATTGACCCAAAGGTGGCATTTTCCAAGTTAAGCGGGGGAAGGCCAGATTTAGTAACTTCTCCTGACGTGTTGACTTGCAGAAATACGTTGAGGGGAGAAGCTGAGGCGCGTGCTGTGTCAAGGACGGTAGCGAGCTTGATGCTGGTGAGCGTGTGCAGTGTATGCAGATTCGGAATAGCTACGGATGACATGGGAACGTCTTCGTCTGGAGTTATTGAACGGCACTACTAACCTGCGAGGGATTTAGCCTTGTTAGATTGCAAGTGGCCTATGAAATGCCACCGGATGCCCGAGGGAAGCTGGAATCAGATTTATAAAAAAAGGCGTATTTCTAGGGCGGCAGGGCTCACCACCGGGGCCTTCTCGAGGAGCTCATTGACATAATTCTCACCGAAGTCTCGCTGGCCAGCCTCGTAGGCAGCTACAATGTCGGAAGCAGGCTTGTACTTTGAAACTGCGACGAGCGTTGGAGGACGCAGAGAAGAGCTAGCCGCTACCGCAATGCGGTCTCTGATGTTGGAAAGCGACGCCTTGACCTCTTCAAGTCGGGCGGGGGAAGGCCGCGGGCTATCGGGGTGGCTAGCCATTTTAACCAGAAGGCGGAGTCTAAACTTTGCGCCGCCTGAAAAGATGTTGAACAAACCGCTGTATATTAGGGTACCACAAAAACAATTAATACATCAAATGATAGCTGCTGTACTTTACATAACTTCTACAAGGAATGTAGGGTCCTAACACACAGCGGTTGATGAGATACTGCTCTGTATATTTTCAAACGGCGCAAAATTCAGACTCTGCATCATGTACCCGAACGGCTGCTGTAGGGTTCTGATGTGAAGTTGTCGGACGCGAGGACACTGATGGCAGGGAAGCATCTTCCAGCCAGCTTTTTTACTCTCCTTGTACAACCTGTCGGGGTGTGTGGTTTCGTTCCTCTGTTTCCAGACTCGGGCCTCTAGTTTACCCCTGGAGCCAACTCGATGACTCCGGGACATTGACGCTGGCTTTGCTCACAAGGAGAAAACGGGTGGCAACAATGTTGGCGGACGGCGTGCGTCTGGTCACGTGGATTTCACGTGATGGAATTATCTTGAGGATCCATCCCGATATAGTGATAGGGAGATAATCAATCGAGTCCCACAGCGTGCACAAGACGGAGCCAAGGCCCTCTGCATGCGGTACAGGGCAATTTTCCCTTTTTCTTCCGCAGCTCCGAGTGTTTACATATACTTTCTAGCAGACCATGTCTGACCAATGGTACGCAAGGTAATTGTTGACCCACCTTCCATAACGCAGGGTTGTGTAGGTAAAGCCTTAGTGTCTTTCTTCGCTACGGTATACGAACCGACTAGCGTGTTGGCGTCCCTTGTTGGAGCCACTCGACCACCGAGACAGCCAGCGAGCGCCAAGCTCTCCCCGTCGGAACCGCTCAGAGTTTAGGGCGTAAGTGGCTGGTAATCATTGGCAGGTATCCCTATCGGTCTGCTGATATATATATCAGCAGCGTAGACCTCAAGTTAAAAGACCTGTAGAGTCAGACTTGCGGCCACAACCAAACCTACCTTTGCACTATGCGTTGAGCTGTTGTTGTGCGGGGAAGGTTCCCCTTGGAGTGGTCACGTGCTATAAGAGAAGGAAAAGATTGATCCTTCGGCCCTACATATAGAGCAGTTCGGAATCTATAGAATCTTCTGCAGGGACGCGAATTATATATATTTAGAAGGGCTTGGAGCCAAGTCGTGGGAAATGTAAATAGCCGCAAACAGCATAAATCACCACTCCAATTGCAGTCGTCGCGCAAAGTTACCCTCGTTTCGATGCTTGCTCTCAGCTGCGATGGCCCACAACGTCGTAGAAACTTACAAGATACGCAAGTCTCAAGACATCCACTCCCATGCCTACATTAACCAGTACGAGCTTATATCGACTCTTGGTGAGGGCATGCATGGAAGGGTCATGCTCGCCCACGATAGCAAAACAAATGAACGCGTCGTAAGTTTCCCCATTCCTCCTCCGCGTCCTCTTTCACTTTTCGTCAGGCCATCAAAATCATGAAACGGAACGATCCACATAATCGCAGGCTCCCGAAATCAAATCGTCTCGGCGCTCCTCCGTTAACTGCTCAGCAGGAGACAGAGTCCAAAATTCGCAGAGAGATTGCGGTCATGAAAAAGTGTTCACATCAGAACCTCGTCCGTCTCCGGGAAGTAATCAATGACCCTGCCAGCAAGAAAGTTTATTTAGGTGCACTCCTTTTTCTCCTCTCCCCCCTGTCTCTTATCATTTTCTAGTGATGGAGAACCTGGAAGGTGGAGAAGTAAAGTGGAGAAGCAAGAAATTTGACGAACCCGTCTTGGAGCTCAGTCAGGTACAGCGCATCATGCGAGATGTCACTTTGGGTCTCGAGTATTGTAAGGCACCCCTTTGTCCATCACCACCCCAATTCTCACCGGCTCATTCTTTCCAGTACATCACCAAGGAATCATTCACCGTGATATCAAACCGGCGAATTTGCTATGGACTGAAGACCGCCAGTCCGTCAAAATTTGTGACTTTGGCGTCTCTCACTTCACCGCTGCCGCCGCCTCTCAGGAGGATCCCAATTTGTATGATGAAGCTGGCCTAACAAAGACAGCTGGAAGTCCTGCCTTCTTTGCCCCTGAAATTTGTCATATCCCTAGCTTCACCTTCGATTCCTCTTCTTCGCCAGTCCTCCGCCGCGGTTCTCAAACCTCGAATTCCACCAACTTCCCCCCTTCCCCTCATGTCCCGCCGATTACGAAGCAGATTGATATCTGGGCGTTGGGTGTTACCTTCTATTGCCTCCTTTTCGGCACACCGCCATGGCAGGGCCAGACTGAATATGCCATGTTCCGCGCCATCTGCAATGAAGACTTTTTCCTCCCTGACACAATGTGTCGTGATCGTGTCCCTACTGGCGGTCGGGACCGCAAGCCAGAAGGAAAGGAAGTTGGGTGGTGTGTCGTCGGCCTCCTCGAGGGTCTTCTTGAGAAAGACCAGGAGAAGCGCATCACCCTGGCTGACATGAAGGTGAGTCTCTATCTACAGGAAGGTTGTACTCATACCAACACATGTCAGCGTATCCCATGGATTCAAAACGGTGTGCGAGAACCGGAACGATGGCTCCGAGAAACTACTCCAAGCACAAACACACGCGTGGTGATAACAGATGAAGATACCAAACGCGCTCTCAAGCCAGCACGATTCTCCTACCCTGGTTGGGTAACACGTCTAACTAGCACCATCAAGCGCGTTCCGCTTCCATTGATTCCTAGCTCACGGACAGGCTCCAAAGGTGTCTCCGGGGGTGAGACTAAGGTCAACATTTCTACTGGTCTAGGCCAGAGAACCTCGCATCCCGAGTCTCTCGGCAGGGTCCGCAGCTCTCGTACAGGAGTTATAATGGATCGCCGGCTGAAGCGCTTTGCATTCGGGAATGCATCGCCTACACGTCCCCACATCCTCCCAGTCTCAAGAGATCATCGACGCAACTCCGTAGGGAGCACTCCTCAACATAGTCAATCCCTTTCAGATCCTTCTAACCACCTTGACCATCGCTTTGACCCAGGCCCCAGCTCCCGACGATCAATGACTTTACACACCACCGGCTCCACGCCGCGTTCGCGTGACACACGACGACAGTCTGATTCTTTACAGCTCCCGGGGTCTAGTGCCTCTATTTCCCCTACGTCAAGTCCTACAACCCCCGATGAACAGCCAGTCAGCGGTAGAGGGCTCAAGAAACGCATATCCCAGGTCATTCGTTCCAGCAGTGTCAAAAAGGCGGTAAAGGGCGTTAAGAGATCCAGTTCCATTCGGAATGATCATGGACCACCACGAGGTAGAACGAGTGCGGAAACCCTCGATGTTTTGCATGCTAGCGAGGACCTTGGGGGACTGACCCCTGCCATGCGCGCTTCGAGCTGGGGATCCCCTGGCGCTCCTACTCCTTTGGAAGACGATGATGGCCGTGCCAGCCTTGACCTTACGTTGTCGGAAGCAAGCGGTGGCGTAGTACAAGACTTCAACAAGAGCGTAGTACGCTTTGGAGCGGGAGGATATGTCGACGGTCCTGCCGTTCATGGACCCGCTGCGACTATGTGTCACCCTTTAAGCACACCTGGTGCGAGCAGCAGCCGGTCCCCTGTCGCTGGGATGACCCACAGCGATTCATCAAGCAATAGCACGGCGACGGCCACCACCGCACAGCAGCACGTTGACTCCCCTCATCACATTCGGGTAACAAGTCCACTTGCCCGAGGAGACGATTCTGGGGAGGATGAGTCATTGTCCAGCGATGTCTTCGAGGAGACTGGAACAGAGGACCAAGAGGAAGAAGAGGATATTATTCATGTCCGCTCACGGCGACCTTCTGCCATTCTCTCTCGCTCTGCTAATGTTTCACCTCTTCGATGATCGATTATAGGTACACACCGCGCAGGGTGTGCCTTTTCTATTCACTGATATGCATTGTTCTAGATTTTCTGTCGCTCATTCACTCCCCCATCTTTGCATTGTTCCGTTCCACTTATGTACTCTATAGAGCAACGCCATCCCTCCATCATCATCCACCCTCGCACACCCACTGTTTACTCCTTGTTTCATCATGTTCCTTTTGCTTATTTGCTTGGACTCCCCAATAGAAATCCCAGCTTGTCCTATACAGATAGGTTCAAAGCGTGTAGATGTGGCGTAGAACAACATTAACTAATCCACAGCCCCGAGTAATTTATTGGGACACAAATAGAACGATATCATGTTCACAGAGATCGTACACCTACAAACAGCAGAATAACTAGAGTAAAAAAGGGTATTATGAAAGGATCGTGAGGAGTGACTTGGTTGGTCCGAACTTATAGACCTTCTAAAAACATATAGCGTACAGTTTCAATAGAGACAATATGTTACGAAGGCATGTTGGCTCGCCGTACGACGTCAGCACTGCCGAGTAATAAACGACCAAGAGCGGTCCATACGGCGTCTGACTTGCCATTTGCAAACCCCTCCCCCGCTGCGTCCAGGGCATGGAAAGCCGTCCAGTATGCACGGTCCTGGTATGTTGGCATGCCGGGAACAGCATACGGAGAAGCAGGCGACAGCGTAAGGAACATAACTGTTGAAAAGACGAAACCAATGATAACAGGGGTAGCGTATGATAGAGCGCTGTCAGTCTTGTTATAGAAGTAAGTATTATATATGTTGTAGAACCGGCGTCGACTGGGCGATTTTTTCTGTGGCAGGGGCGGCGGTTTAGGTACCTTCTCGGACGCTGCGATGATCTTGTCGAGGACCATACATTCGGCCCCAAGTTCCTTCTTAAGCTTCGCCCATTGTTCCACGGCTTCGATGGGAATTCCCTCGGGTAGGGGTTCGAATGGGATTGGAGCACCCCTGTGCCATTGCTTGAGAGTTGCCTCAGCAACCTTAAGCTCATATCGCATTGACTCTTTGACTTGGGAGTAGTCGAGGGTGGAACCTTCCAAAGCCCTTGCGAGAGCTTGACGGCTGAGGGCCTGGTCATACGAGGGTGGGGCATCTCGAGGGCGGAAGGGTTTGGGTGTCGACGGACGCACAGTTGACGAAGAAGATGCGAGCTCATCATCCGAGTCCTGCGAAGAAGTACGTTCCAAACCTAAAAGTGTTTGTTCTGAGTCTGTTTGTGCTTCTGAAGATGCCAAAACAGGCTTGATTTCCGGCTCTGTCTGCACCTCGAAAGAACGCAGAGAGGGTAGTGACTTGCGTTCAACCTCTGGGTCAGTCTGAATCAAAGACGTGGTAACAGCTGGTTTGGGTTCTGGGTCAGTCTGTGTTCCCCAAGAAGCCACGGACTCGGATGCGTCATGCTGAGTGTATGCATCCACATACTCCTTGATCTCTTCGACCTCTACAACTTGACGCTTGCCTGTACCACCTATTCTCTAAAGAATCCAAATTAAGGTCAAAACGATTAACAGTAAGATCTGCTGCCTGCGCACCCGCTTTTTCCTGGTAATAATTGTCTGAATCATCTCCTCCCCGTCGGTTTCTGTGTCTTCATTTCCATCCTCATCCTCGGGCTCTTCAGCAACATCGGTGGCTTCTTCATCTGGTGACATAGACTCCCACCGGTTCATGAGTTCAGCTCCTAGACTCTTACTAATACTGCCGAATTGGCTGGTGGTTGCACTGGGGCCACCACTTGCCGCATGTTCGCGAGTCCGAAGTTCGTCTAGATCGAATCGTAGTCTATCAATGGTCTCCTTTAATACGAGATTCTCTTGCTTCTGGTCCTCAAGTTCGGTCTGAGCTAGGCGAGCAATAGCGAGCTCCTGCTCGGTGATTAGATGAGCAGCTTCCAAGGCTTCACGTTGTTGACTCCATTTCTGGACCTCTATTTGGTGCAACTGCGCCGACTCCTCGAGCTCCTTTGTTTCCTGATCTTTTCGCCGGAGAGAGTTTCGGTATTTCTCTGACTCGGCTGTACAGAAACATGAATGTCGAGGCACTACTACTGCCTTCATAATGGAAAACATACCACACTGTTCAGCATATTGCTTCTGCAAATTTTGGTATAAGATACGCGAACTATCTAAAGTTTTTTGGAGCTTCGATAGTTCCGACTCTAAGACTTGGATTTGCTGGATATTTTGTCGCTACGAAAATGAATGAGATGTATACCACAGATAATGATGATCAGCCTCACCTCTTTGCTTCGCAACTCCTTTTCCTCGCGCTTGGTAGCAGTCAACTCGCTCTTTATCTCGTCTAGCTTCGCTTGCATCTCCTCGATCTCGACCTCATGGTCTGCCAATCGATTTTGTAAGGTCCGTTCGGCCTCCATTAGCCTACGAGCAAGTTCCTGGTTATTCTTTTGTAATGCTTCCACCCGATCTTGAGGCGCAAGCGACACTATCGAAGAGGCGATAGAACGATCGTGGTCCATAATCAGACCCATCGACAATCGGCGTGTCTCGTCATCGCTGTCTTCATCAGAATCGGAGTCACGTGTAGTGGGCATTGGAAGTGAAGATATATTCTCAACCATGCCCTCAGCTCTGGACGAGTCAACTGGGGAGTAGGCCCCATCTCGCTCTGGTGGAGGGGACACCATACCATTACCTGAACTCACATCGTCCATCTGAGGAGAGCGAGAACCGAAACGGCGCATAGCATGATCAAGGCTGAAGTTGGAATGTGAGTGGGCTCTGGAGTGCGGACGGTTGGGCAATGGGGGTGATCGTGACTCTGGAGAATAGGACATAGGGGACGTTGGGGTAGAAGGAGCACGAGTTCGAGGACCCAAACGTGTTTGTGGAGAAGACTGTAACACTTTCAGAAACGAACACTGAATCTAAACAAGAACATACCTCCGTATCGCTCATTGACCCTCTACGGCTTCCGGAGTCACTCCTGCGCCTGTGTGCAGGAACGGGACGTTTGGTCCAACTGGATGGCGGACCAGATAGAGGCGCAGAGCGCTGTCTCGATTTGGCTTCAAATGGTGATTCAGGACTTCTGCCACCGGGAGTTCTGGGTTCATGTCGCCCTACAGATGTACTAGTAGAGTCGGTGCTCGACGAGCGAGAATCGGGACGACGCTCTCGCTCCTCATTTCGTCCTCGGCTTACGTCGTCTTCACCTAGATCAGGCGATGCATTCTGAGATGATCTATCTTCTCCGTTCTTCGCCGTCGCCATTGCTATGAACCCCAGTAATAATTCGGGAGTCACTTCAATACCAGGGTTGTCTTGGACAAATTCCGCGACTTTCTGCTCCTCATCTTTGTCTAAGACTTCTACACCATACCGTGAAGAAAGTTCTGCGATAACCTCCGGGAGAGAATGAGCAGGAATTACGGGGGTGTCTGTGTGATTGAAATGTGCTTCCTTGTGGTTTATGAATATATCGTTGATCTGCTCTTCGAGGTCGGCGATGGACTCCCGTCTGCGGCCATACGTTGCCTGCGAACGAAGAGCAATGCGGCATCGAGCGTCAGTGATCATGGTTAGGTAGAAGATTAATGGAGTGTGAGACTTACCATACTGTTGACAATGGCCAACAGGACAGGCGGCTACTTGACACAACGAATATTTCAAACTCCGGTTGTTCCCACAGCCGTCTATTTTACACTTTTCGTTATCTCTCGCTTCCAGAGCTTTTCCAAATTTTACAAATACTCGTTACGACACCCTTCACGGCCTTGTCACGCATTCTCCAAATAATATGTTCTTTCGAGTTAATCCTTTCGTCCCTAATGCGATGCTGTGAGTCAATGACCACTCCCAAGCAAAGGAAGGTCGTTAGTATGGACCCCAATGCTGTGCTGGCACTGTGGCAAAATAAGATCACCACTACGCAAAGAATTGGT
This sequence comes from Ramaria sp. MG151, assembly GCA_003314545.1. Classification (NCBI taxonomy): domain Eukaryota; kingdom Fungi; phylum Basidiomycota; class Agaricomycetes; order Gomphales; family Gomphaceae; genus Ramaria; species Ramaria sp. MG151. The sequence goes on along the minus strand of QMFG01005977.1, from coordinate 7,238 downwards.
CAGCGTCACTGGAAGGAACAAGTTCACTTACTTTGTAGCTTGGCAGCTTTCTCTACGCCAGTTCCACCTAGGAGAGCCCCCGTCATCATACCTGGGATCGAGATTATGCCCGTAACGCTGCCAGGGCATTTTTTGGCTCGAGCTATGTCATTTCCTCCGATTAAGGTGTGCGCACCTCATTTGATTAACTACAGGTGTCAGTGCGATGTAGAGTGCTTGTTGTGCTATAGGCATTGAAGCCTCCATTCGCGAAGCGCCAAATGCCAAGTAGGTTTCGACCTTGTCTCGGTTCTCCTGGACTTCTCTTAGAGCCGCTGTTAGAGCTACCACTATCCCAGATATTGTGGAACCGACTAGCATGCCAGCAATTGGAACTATCAGAAAGATCATTCTCCTCACCAATGACGATCCCAAACACGGGGCTCACTGTACTGCTCCGGCTTCCAAAATGGCTCCACTGTCATGACAAAGCGTGTTGTCACCAAAGATATGGGAAGGGTCGAAACCAACATTGCAAGCAGGACGGCCGGAAACTGCACCAATTGCCACTGAGCCATACCTATGGGATATCTGAAACAGACGTACCATATGCGAGTGCCGCCTTGGGGACCCATTTACAACCGTTTCAAATGTACCAAGTAAATTCAACAAGCCTAGGTAGTGTCCAATGCGTTAGGTCAATACCGATATTCAATTTCGCATCATGCCACATACAGGCTATTCCAGCGACAACCCAAGGATTATTGGCTTCGTAAACTCTGTTCAGCACCGCTGCCAATAGAGCGAGCTGGAAAACACATCTTGCGGCAGCTATGACCAGCGAAGCCCCTATCTTAAGGCCAAGCACAAAGGAAAGTATTACGTCCAACGCAATGAAAGAGAATGCGAAGGCAATGCTGGACCATGTCAGATGGGTTTTCGAGCTTGAAAATGAGCTGTCATTCATGAATCCTGGAAGTGCAGTTTCGGTCTACCTCTTTCACATCCGTTATCACGTCATTTTTTGTGTGATCGCCTAATTAGCTCTAATCTACCTGCTGACTAAACAAGTTCCGCTAAACCAAGCACTGTATAAACCGACCAAGGAGGGAAGAAACCACTCATTACCTCTTGAGCAGCGCACAATGGATCTAGAAGCTGCTAGTGTTGCGGATTTAAAATCAGGCGCAAAACACTATATAGCTACCGAACTAGCTAATTATTCATCACTCTCTCCAAGTCCGTTTTAGGTCCCCTTCCATCTTTCATCTACAATGCATTTTAACAGCTGGCTCATTTTGAGTATTACTTGCAACAAGAAAGGCACTACTAGAAACTCTATTTATAAGGTTCGGTATACCTGCCAGAGCCTGAGGAATAGAGACCCAAACACAATCCAACTTCTCCAACATAAGTTATACCTTGCTTTATGTACATGGAGATAGAATTATCCAGTATAGGTGCAAAACTCTTTGTTGATGGCACATGGCAACAGTTGCATGCTATGTCATGGTGTTCTGTGTAAGGGTCCAAAGTGTTGAGTGTGACTCCTAATTCCCTGTATATGGTGTCATTATGTAAGCAAATGTCCCATTAATCACTGGAGACTGTGCCTCTCTTTGATAGAGCATTCACCATCTGTTCTCCAGTGCATTTCACCAAGTACTCCTACATCTGTACTTTGACTTAAGTTATCTTTGAAATCCCAGATATCATGCTAATGTTGGTAAAGAAAATAGCATCATAAAACTTGTATACATTGTGGTATATGTTGCAAATATTAGTATATAGCTATTTTTAATTTGATTTTGATATATTTGGGAGTTTGTTTGCTATATATTAAATTGCTGAATTGTCATCATAGATTGTAAATATGGGTTTGGGATTCTGTTAACCATTACAACCATTGGTGAATATGTGTAACAAGTTGTTGTTGAATTTCCCCCCAAACCAATCAATTTGCACTTGAAAACCAGTTATAATCTGACAATCTGACAAAGAAAGTTTAACTACTGTCACAGCTATTTTCCAGCTGGCTTCCAGAACCCTTCAGAACCTACCCCAATACCATTATCCCTGTTCCTGTGTATCATACTATTATTACCCCTTGTCTCCATGTTATGGAAATCTTCCTTTGATAGTTACAAAATGTGTTTCATCTTATATTAGTTATCCCCGAACCTGATCCCCAACACCCCTAGTACATAAATCTGAAGTTTACCTGTATGCTCCTCAGTTCTGATATTGACTTACAGTGACTCACAAAACTGAGTCAATGTTTGGTGCTTTTGGACTATTCATTGAATAGCTTTGAATGTAAAACATATATGAAAAAAGTGTTGGTGCATAAAAGAAAGAATCTGATCAGGGCTATCCAACCATTAAAAATTATGTAATTCCAATCAGGGGTGATGAAGATATGGGCAATTCAAATCAAGGGCCCATTGACTTCTGTGAGAGGGTATCAGAGAAATAGTAACTTGCAATTCTAGTACTTGGTATTGCCCCCCTTAGCCTTAATTACTGCCTCAAGTCTCCTAGGCATACTCTCTATCAAATTCTGACACACCTCTGGTGGTATGTTATTCCATACCTCCTCTACTCTCTCCCAAATTTGCCAAACTTCCTTGGGTGGTGTTGGATACTCCTTAAGCCTGTTTTTTAGGCGCTCAATAGGATTCAGGTGTGGAGACTGTGCAGGCCAGTCAAGGAGAGTGATATTGTTGTTTCCATCCAGTTCTTGGCCTTCTTTGACTTGTGCTTTGGGTCATTGTCCTGTTGAAAAATTACTTGTTCCTCAGGAATTCCACTTTCCTCCAGACTGGGCAGTAGGTGGTTCTCCAAAATGGACACAAACTGATCAGCATCCATCTTCCCCTCACTCTCTGCAAGCTGGCCAACATCATTCCATCCCATACACCCCTATACCATAATGTTTCTCTCTCCAAACTTGACTGTCCCCTGCACCTCTCTCTCAATCAACCCCTCCCCCTTCTGTTTCCAAACCCACTGCCTCCCATCTGACCCAAACCTGTTGATTTTGGTCTCATCTGACCAAATGACCCTCTTCCAATCCTCTACAGTCCACTCTCTGTACTTCAAAGCAAAGGCCAACCTCAGCTGTCTATGCCTTGCACTGAGGAAGAGCTTTTTCTTTTTCACCACAGCCTTGAATGAATGTTTCCTGAGAACTCTTCCAACTGTTTCTGAAGAGACTGGGTGGGGGATAATTGTATTGATGTGTTTGGTGACCTGAGTAGCATTAGCAGCTCTGCCAGTAGCAATTTGTGATAAAATAGCATGTTGATCTTTAGAGGAAAGCTTGGGGGGACAACCTCCAGAGGAGCAGGGCTGGTTGGGATGGAGAGTTCTGAGAGTTCTGGATACTGTGGACTGGCTGAGCCCAAGTCCTGAGGCAATAGTGTGAGTGGAATGACCATGAGCGGCCAAGGAGAGGATGTTTTCTTTTTGAGCAGAGGAAGTGGGGTGCATTGGGGTGTAGTGAAGTTCTGGACATGTTGAAGGGGATTAAATACCTTAATTTGAGTTCTCATGAAAGATAAGGTTACCATAGTAATCATCTATCAAGGGTTGCATGTTATATAATAGATGGAGCATCAGATTCTGATTGTTCTGATACTATCTCACAAAACTGAGTGTATGGGCCCTTGATTGGAATTGCCCATATCTTCATCATTCCTGATTGGAATTATATAATTTTTTAATGGTTCCATATCCCTGATCATATTCTTTCTTTGATGCATCAACACTTTTTTCATATATGTTTTACATTCAAAGATATTCAATGAATTGTCCAAAAGCACCAAACATTGACTCGGTTTTGTAAGTCACTGTACCTGGTGAGAGAAATCCAAAGAGAAAAGGGTGAGGATTTTCTTGTTGAGGATATCAAGTATCCTCTAGTCACATTTCAATTCTTCATACTCACTCTGCCATTTACATAGTCAACTTTAGTTATGATTTGTATGATGCTTAGATAGAAGCGCTGGTGCCGCACTTAGGAATGGGGCGGCGCTAATTGGGGCTCCTCAGTGTTTGTCTACACTGAGGAGCTAACCGTTGTCTAGTTATTTTTTATAATTACCCCTTGTGCAACATTACCTACCAACAGGTTATGGGCCCCACAAGCGAAACAACCTCTTCAGCATCCTTTACTAAAGGCTACCAAGTCAGCAAGCTAGCGGCTGATGGCTCCAACTGGAGCATATGGAAGGGTCAAATGCTCACCACATTTTCGGCACACAAAGGAGTCAAACGACACCTTGATGGCCTGGCAAGGCTCCCACCTGTGACTCTGCGATACCCAGATGGGCACACACTTACCACAGATGAGGAAGAAGCCCTGGAAGAAATGGAACATCGGCAGGATGAGTATGAGCAGAGAGAAAGTATCATAAAGGCCCAGATACTTACCACTGTCCCCGAGAGTGTCGCCCTGGAGATCCAGGATGAAGACAAAGCCTCCAAGATGTGGAGCAAACTGTGTGCGAAACACGAGGACAAAGCTCTCGCAGTTCGCATAGACTTACGGTGCAGAATATACGCACTGAAGTGCGAAGATGAGGCAAATGTGAAAACTCACATTGAATCCTTGAGGGCGATGCATGAGCAATTGAACGGTATGGGGGACAAGATTCAAGACCAAAACTTCGTTGCTGTGGTCCTCGCATCACTCCCAAAGACCTACCGTCCGCTCATAAATGTTCTGTCCTTGCAAAACAGAACGGCCCCAAGTACAATCACCCCCCAAGTTGTCATTGAGATGGTCCTGGATGAATTCAATCGATTGCAGATCGAAGAGGACCACTCGAAAAGTAACGAAGTGGCTATGGCTGAAAAGGGGAAAGGTCGGGGGAAAAAGAAGCCTGGAACTTCTTCTGGAAATGCGAGGGGATCAGCTAAGCCAGACGTCGAATGCTGGACATGTGGAGAGAAAGGGCACCTGCTGTATAATTGCCCTAAGAAGAAAGGCAAAAGGAGAAAAGAAAGGTTAAAGATGCGAATAACACGAACAAGGCGACGCAGACTCACAATGACCATGCGTTCGTCGCAAACCCACATGCCGCCGCCGCCCCAGGCACTCCTTCAATGCCATCAGGGGCCAGTACCAAGATTTACAACTCGGGGGCCTCAAGCGACATGTCGCCCAACCGACATCGATTCCGCGACTTCAGGGAGATCGACCCGAAGCCTGTAAAGGCCGCCGATAAGGCCACATTTATGGCCATTGGTATCGGCAACCCACAGGTAAACCTACCTAATGGTGACGCTAAGACGCCGGTCACGCTGCGAGATGTCCTGTATTGCCCGGACCTCACGTTCACGCTGGTCTCACTCACGAGATGTGACACCGCTGGCTATACTGTCCAGCTGAAGGACCACGTGTGCGTCATCAATGACAAAGCGGGCCACCGTATCGGTTGCATACCGTTGAACAACAGCCTATATCGTGTTGATAGGACCGCGACCGCGACCGCTGCTGTGTACAGTGGTGTAAAATTGCTCACCTTAGATGAGATCCATTGGAAGATGGGACACATATCGCACCAAGCAGCTAAACGGCTCGTTGAGCAGAAAATTGTGCTTGGATTTGAACTAGACAAGCAATTGCTGCCAACATTCTGCCAGACGTGTGCCAAAGCGAAACCGACCAGGAAAGCCGTGCCAAAGGAAAGGACCAGTCACCCGATGAGAGAAATGGGCAACAAGATCCATTCCAACATGTGGGGGCCGACTACTCCCTCGAGCTACAATGCTAAGAACTACTATGTTAGTTTCATGGACGACCACACTCGATGGTCAATGGTTGACTGCATTAGCAAAAAAAGTGAAGTCCTCACCAAATATAAAGAATATGAGGCTTGGCTTGAAATGCAGTACGGCCGCAAGATCAAGATCCTGCAATCTGACTGCGGGGGCGAATACCTGTCGGGTGAGTTTACCAAACACCTTAAAAGTAAAGGCACAGTAAGGAACCTCACCGTTCACGACATGCCCAAGGAGAACAGCGTTGCAGAATGCCTAAATAGAACGCTGTTAGAACAAGCGCAGGTGATCTTAATCTCGTCCAACCTACCGAAAGCCCTATGGCCAGAAGCCATCCACCACGTCGTTTGGCTCAGGAATTGAACCTCCACACGAGCACTGAATGGCAAGACACTGTATGAGATGGTATTCGGGACAAAGCCCAACCTACGAGGCTTACCTGAATGGGGTGCATGCGTCTTCGTGATGAAGCAAACTGCAAGCAAACTCGATGCGAAAAGTGTTGAAGCAAAATGGGTAGGATACAGCGGTGCCAGCCATGGCCACCGTATATACCACCCTAGCACTCGGCACATCACCATAGAATGCAACGTAATATTCGATGGTGAGACTTTGTTACCGCCGATTGTCGTTGACGTTGCACTGATTGTGGGGGAGAGAGCCGGTAGTCAGCCCAAGACTACTAACAATCAGAGCAACGTACCTGAAAACAAGCCAATACAAGCTCCAACCAACCCAGATAACACTGATCCATGAGTAGCACCATCCGAACTGGTGAGAAGTCTCGAGCACCCCAACGAGCAAGTAGCGCTCAGACGAAGCCAACACCTGAATCCCATGAACGTACCCCAACCTGAACTGGTCCTGAGAAGAAGCGACCGCATTAAGGAACGACAGGCGGCTAGCACAGTCGAAGCCACCAGCAAAGATGACAGTATGGCAGAGTTTGCCATGCTAGGCGCGACCATACCACTACGAGATCCAACAGGAGTTGATGAAGCGTGAAAACTGGACGACTGGCCTGAATGGGAGCTGTCAATAAAGCGCGAGCTTGAACAGCACAAGCAAATTGGCACCTGGGACCTTGTGGACCCTCCAGTGGGGGTTAACGTTGTAGGAAGCCGCATAGTGCTACGCTACAAGCTGGACAAGGACAGCAAGGTAAAAGAGTATAAGTCAAGACTAGTAGCGCAAGGCTTCTCTCAAATTGAGGGCATTGACTACCAGGAAACGTTCTCACCTATGGCAAAGCTAACGGCTATCAGGATAATAGTCGCGCTGGCAGTCCGAAATGACTGGGAGGTCGAACATACGGACGTCGTTGGTGCATACCTTAACGCAAAACTCAAAGAAGAGATTTACATGCGCCAACCTAAGGGTTTTGAGGTACCAGGTAGAGAGAACATGGTACTTCACCTAAAAAGGGCAATCTACGGTCTAAAACAGTCAGGTCGCAAACGGTACAACGATCT
>QMFG01005975.1:0-14264 GCA_003314545.1 Ramaria sp. MG151 | reverse complement strand
TATAGGTAAAATATCATTAGTATCTTGCAACGAGCATTTACTGAGGAAATACTCGTATAGTCTAATAAAGTCTTACCCGTGGAGGCATATTAAAGCACTCCATCTTACCAAGAACATGCATGTAGATGCAAATGACCCACAAAGCACTTGGTTTGCAAAATGGCTCCTGAATGTAGGTCATGGAAGGGATCTTCCCCTAGACCATACTTTTGCCCTGCCTGAGCATATGGTTTGTGGCCCTGATTCATCAGATCTCATCCAGTTTATTTATCCTGGCATTAACAATGGCAATGCTCTTCAGAATAGCTACTTTTTGGAGTGTGCTATTCTTTGTCCAAGGAATGTTGAAATAGATGAAATCAACTCTTCAATCTTCCAGAAGTTCCCAGGAGAAGGTTGTGTGTATCCCAGTGCAGATTCTGTTAAAGGAGCTGAGGATCAAGGAGAACAATATCCTGTGGAATATCTCAATTCTATTAACATGGGTGGGTTGCCTCCATCCCAGCTTGAAGTGAAACAAGGTGTACCTTTCATGCTCCTTCAGAATCTGGATCCTGGCTGGGACTCTGTAATGGAACAAGGCTTAGATTAATGAATATGACCAACAAAGTACTACATGTGAAGATCATGACTGGACCATGTGCAGGACAGTTAGAATTCATTCCTCGGATTACTCTAACACCATCCTCTGAGGAGCTACCATTTGAGTTATATCAACATCAGTTTCCTGTACGTTTGGCATTTGCAATGACTATCAACAAGTCCCAAGGACAGTCTCTAGAAATAGTAAGGATAGACTTGCAATATCCTGTGTTTGGGCATGGACAGTTTTATGTTGGTGTATCAAGAGGGAGAAATTGGAGCAAAGTGAAAGTTCTCCTTAAGGAAGATAGAGAAAGCATGAGCATTGTGTATAAGAATGTACTGCTCAGGGCCTGATTGAGTGAGTGTTTTAGTTTTTGATTTATTTAGTTAGATATAATAGAACTGATAAAGAGGATTAAAAAGACAGAGATAAATAGATTGTAATGTATGAATATATGTAGGAAGAGTATGTATAGATGGAGGGAAATAGGATGGGTGTTGAGAAGGGATGAAAGAATGAAAGTAAGGAGTGAAAGGAGTAAGTACAAAGATTCAGAAAGACAAAGGTGTTACTTCAAGGTAGTTGAAGAGATAGTAGAATTAGTTAAAAATAAAGATTCAGAAGTGTAAAAGTTCAAGGTGCAGCAATGATTCACTCTCTTGCAACGAAGCCAAGCGCAGCTAAAACAACAACACTTCTGAGTTTCAGAAGCCTCCTATGTTTTGAAGAAAATGTGCTTCACGCTTATGTAAGGGGTGCCCGTTCCTACCTTAAGCTCAGTCATTCCGACAGAGGAGCGCGCGAATAGAAACCTTAGAACGGATTTTGGTGGAACCCTGCATTTTCATCTCCACCTAATAACCCTCCTCTCTAAAGAGAGTTGGGGATTTAAATCAATTTTACTGAGAGTCGACATCGATGGCGTCAGGCAATATCGCTGCTCAACCTGCACCGCCAGGCCACGTACACCTTGTTCTTTACCAACAGCAATCGTTTCACCTTGAAATACCGCTGCACGTCATCACGGACCTTTGCCGTCACCTTCCCAAGTATCTTCGTTATATTGGATGGTGTGTCCTAGGAGTAGAAGGATCGTTGGAGGACGGACAAGGACACGAGGTCGATCTTAATGGCGATCTGGTTGACGGGGGCGTTTACTACTACAAATTGCCTCCAAATCACCAAGGTTGCCTCTTATGTTTCTTTGTAATTCCGAAGTTGACAACACCTCAGATATCTTGTCGCACGCTATTGACCTTGAGGTCATCATGGTGCGCAGCCAGGTGCCATCTGAAAGCAGTAGAACTCGGGCTGGTTTCCGTCAGGAGTTAGTCACACGAGATGGGGAACGATGCGTGTGGACCGGTTTCCTGCATAGTGCTGCTATGCACATTATTCCACAGAGCAGAGGCGATGAGGCATGTCTCTTTTACAATCATGGCCTGCAACTAACCTGGTTGACCATCTAGTGGCTCCAACTCATCATTGGAAACCGGCCACATGGTGATGAGCAAGGACTCGACTCTTTGAAAAGTATAAACGACATCAGGAATGGGATCATAGGTACTTCTAGTTATCACGATTACTTTGATTCTCGGGATACCGTCATACTAAAGGTTCGTCTACCTCTTTTCTGGCCTACCTCCTTACACCAGCCTGTCAGACACCCAACTATATCCTCCAAATGGGCGACGTTCCTGAGCGGCGTGAACGCGATTTTCTCAACGATAGTAAATATCCAACTTCCTCGCGATACACATACCAATGTCTCGTCGATGACCCATCCTTCCGTCACGAATCTAATAATCGTGATGCGGCATTCGTATCTTCTCACAAACCTAAACCTTCTGATCTCTTACTGCACTATAACTATGGTGCAGCCGCAGTGAAGAAATGGGGTCGGAACTACGGTGTACTCAACAATCGCCCTGGTCTTCCACGTCCCAAGGTGCCTGAACCTGTGCCCATGGGCCCAACAAAAACTAGTGGTGATCGCACGACAACTATTACCAAGCTAGAAAATGCCCGGGCTAAAGGGGTCCAACAACAACCTGCTAATGATGGAGGCAGTGCGGAAGCCGTAGACTTGGAGCAGCCAGCATGGGATGAGGACGATGTGATGTTGTTTTTCTGGGGCAACACCCAGGCAGCTAGGGAGAGACATGCTAAGAAGGAGCAGGAGCGCCAAGAAACTATCAACAAATGGAGAATCGGGACCACTGTGTAGATATTGACACCTAATTCTTATGGCCACACATTCCCTCCCATTCTTATAAGTCTAGTACAGTGAATCATGACCCGTCCAATCCAAGTGCAAAACTAATATAGCTAGGACTTGCATAGTTCATCTGTCTGCGTCTTTCGTCGAATGACTGGGAGACCACGCGGTATGTCCCATTCACAGTGCTGGCATTAATACACAAGTGCGAAAGTAAATCAACTAAATGTCTATCGAGATGTTGAGGAATGGTATTGATCAAGGATGATCAATGCATTGAGGGACACGGCCTCGGCCAGTTTTTCTTCAAACAAAGTCTGAGCCTCAGTCCAGACCCGTGCACAATCCCTGTTTTTGAGCTCGAAGAGGAAAGGCAACAAATCGGCGCTAAACTACTCGGACGAGCCTCCCGTCGAAGATGTGTTGGGAGATGACCTATGGATATGACCTGCAGCGAGGGATTTTCTGGACTGATCACGACATGCTATGTCAGTCAAGTACTGACTATCCGGAATCAGGATGCTTACCCGACATCCACAGCAATGGTAGGCCGGTCGAATGTGGTGTTAACCGAATAAATAGGGATAGGGTTAAATGGGTTGGTCGTGTCGCAACTGACATCTATAATGATGGAGAGACGACGGGTCCTGCCTGCCGTATTTGAGAGGCCGTTAGGAACGGTGGGATCTTAGAAGACAAATATATGCAGTTGATGAAGATGTCCACGTCCAGAATGTCGTTGAAAGGGCCGCCTTTAGCAGTTTTGAGGTAAATCCCACTCAACGATGTCCGAGCTTTAGAGAAGAACAATAAATGATTAGCTGTGAACTTCTGTATGGGATGCATGGATACATACTCGTCGAGGCCAACTTTACGGAAGAGGTCGACAGCACCCCTGCCGCATCGTCCGAGAGCACCGATGACAAGTGCTTTGATACGGCCGTCTAGTTTCGCCTTCACGGCAGAAATCATATCGTTCTCTTGCGAAAAAGGTTTGAGTTCCTCAAGCGATTTACCTTCCTTTAACGCGGCAAATGCTAACGCGCCTGCAGCCGCACCAGCGAATCCAGCATGAGATCCAAATGCGGCTACGCGTCTTCCACTCGCGTCTTGCAGAAATTCCAAGTCGTATAATGTCCCTTTGCCTTCATGGAAACGATTAAGAAAAGTATTCCATCCTGCCTGATATTTGTAGCAGTGCGCAAAATGTACATGGTTATGTTTGAGGGGCTCTGTGGAGACCGGGAGCTCCTTGAGGCCAAAATATAGGAGTTGTAAGAGGAGCAGTATGCCAAGTGTCGTTAGGAACAAGGGTGCAGCCCACACTACGTTTGTTCGTAAACTTTGTGGGTAATAATCACCACTGTTTTTGACTTACCTTTCGTACTCTTTGTCGTCGAACATGCGTTGCTCGTCGCGCTCAACGGAGATAGAGTATCCCCCAGCTATCAACTTCCTGCAGGATTCTGGTGAAAGCGCAGCACGACGCTCAAAGGTTTCTTTTCGCAACGAAGCCAGAGTGGATAAGACATAAGTGTCAGAACAAGAAAATGGGAATCGACTCTTGCCAAAAACTCAGACGCGCGCCCCATCTCTTGCATCTTGGCATTCATGAATAGCTTCCCAGTTTGACATGATTTGTTTACTGAATTCACTGAAATTACAGGTCTGAAAGCACTCCAGAAATGATTCCTTATCTTGAATTATTTGATAGGACTAAAAGGTTTAAAATGTGCTAGCATAATTCAAAATAAAAAATTTCAGATGTCTTTCTTGGAATTGAGCAACCTATTACCCTTGGAACCAAAGAATTTGGTGAAAGCTCATGTAAGTCAGGATTTGTATGTAAGATCAATTCATGAGTTTGAGAAAGGCTGCAGGGATGTTTTAAGCTAAAATTATAACAATGTGCTGCTTTGGTGTTTTGCTTAATTTTTTGTAACTGTACACATCTTGAAAAATCATAGAAGTTAAGATCTGAAAGATCATCATCTAAACCAGTGATCCCAAATTTGATTATTGTCAACCAATCTCCCATTACAATCAATAGTTACCTTAAGCATACAGTTGTGAATATCATTTTTGTTATTGTAAGGGCAACCTCAACCTGACCCAGGATATGCCTGCTGGCAGGCCTACTGCAGGGGATACTACCCTGTCAGTGTCCTGCCTGGGCCTGCAAGGGGACTCTAACCCCACACTACCCACAGGAACTCTACACTAGGCTGGTAAGGGGGATCCAAAGTAGTATTAGTAATCAGGCAGTATCTACAACAATGCGAGGCATACCTGGTAAGGGGGATCCAAGAGAAAAGGTGAGGATCTCCTTACAAGCAACTAACTGTATAGCTACTGGTGATCAAACAACAGCAAACACAAAAGCAACTAGTTCTAGAGAAAGATAGAAAGAAAGGCAGAGGACATAACAAAGGATTACTGATTCCCTAAAGGGAGAAGAGTTTCTTTATATTAGACCCCCCCTGTTAAGAACTGAATCGGAGTGGAGGCAGAGTTAAGGTTGGGACTCAAGATAGAGTTGACCGAGGTTCGGGGTCGGGGGGCTGAGGGGGCCGAGGCTCGGCGAACAGGTCGGATGGGACTTGGCTTCAGCTTATGTGCTGCACCAGCTCAGAGTCCTGTCCCGTATTTCGGATGAGGCCTGAGGTCACCCGAAGTTCAGGCATGACCTTAGCGAAGGGAGCAAGGGAGCGTAAGGATTAAACAAGATGTATTAGGGTATCTTAGTTGATATCAGAACTGATTACCATGTACATGAATGAGTGACTTATATACGAGAGGGCTCGGGGATCAGTAACTGAATGACTGAGGTCAGGGTCGTAAGCTATGAAGGGAAGAGATCAAACATGAGGTATGAATAGGTGAAATGTGATGGTTGGGGGCTCGGGCCTGGGGACCCGAGATCTCAGGGATCTGTCGGGAATGGGCTCTGACAGTACCCCCCTCTTAAGGCTGAACCCATGAAGCCTTTAGGTAATTTTTTATGTGTCGGGGGCCGAGGTCATGTGACACGTTCGGGTTGTTTGAGATATAAGAGGTGCATTCTATCATAGGTAGCGCCAATCAAAAGAACTCGAGATGCCTCTCATAACTGCCCCAGAAATGACCGCTGATAAGCGTGCAGCTCTTGCGCGAGATGCAGGAGTTAGAGGTGGCTGAGAAGGAGGAGAAGGAGCGGGCCGAGAGGCTTGCTCAAGAAAAGGCGAAAGCCAAGTGGGAGGCCCGTGAACGGGCGGAAGCAAAAGTGAAGGTGGAGGTGAAGGCCAGGGCTGAAACGGCCGAAAAACAGGTGGCGGTGACGGCTCAGACGCATGTGCGGGCGGAGGCGGGGCCTTCGATGCCCAAAGCAACAAGAAAACCCCCTGGGGCCAGGGTAAAGTGGAAGGCTGAGAAAGCGGCCGAGGGTTTGGGGGCGTCAGGGAGCGGTAAGGTGAGTATGAGTGAAATATATATATATATATATATTTTGATGATTTTTTGTTTCAGAGAATTTGCAACAAGTGCTGCTTCCGCAGCAAGATTTGTGAGCTTGGGGTCTCGGGGGCTTTGTGCCTAAGGTGCCGTGAGTGCAAGGTAGCCTGTCTGTGGCCCAAGGACGCCTGAGGGAAGGGAGGGAAGGAGCCAAAGAGGCTCCGGACCAAAGATTTGGAGCCTAAGAGTGAGGAGGGGGTCGAGCGACCGGTGAAGAGGGTCAAGGGGGCCATCTCGCAGGCAGTCCCGATCACTTGGGAGCCCTCGATGCTCGAGGGCTACTTCAAGCACATCGTGGATGCGCTTGAAGAGGGGAACTGTCTGGAGAGGCAGACGGTGAACACTTTGCGCGACCTGACCGATGTCATGTGAGGCAAGGTTCGGTTGGATCACCGAGGGGTGGTCGTGGTGGAATATTTCAATGAGCTTCAAGCTCATTGAGAGGGGACTGTGAGGGATCGCAGTCATTTGGCTGGGTGAGCTCATGCCTGAGCCTTGGGCAGATGTGGACGAGAACGAGGATTTGGGTGAGTGGGGGTTGGGGGTTTGGGAGGGTTCAGAGGGGTGTGTGGAGTCTGAAGTTCGGGTTGATAAGGGAAAGGGGAAGGAGAGGGAGGAGGAGACTTTGGAGTAGGAGTGGTTGTACTAAGACTAATAATTAAAAAAAATTATTTTTTTCGGTGTGAATTTCGGTTCGATCTCAGGCTCGGGTCTATGTAATTGGAAGGGACTTAAGAGAAAAGAACGATAGAGTTCGGGTTCGGGTGTTCGGATGTTCGGGTGTGAGTAAGGAGGGCTTAAGAAGGAGAGGAAGGATAAAGTTTGGGTTTGGGTGTTCAGATGTTCGGGTGTACATAGTTATTTTGTTATGATGATGATGATTTTTTTTTTTTTTATATCTAAGGGAGAGATCATGTGAGAGAAAGAAAAGAATGAGGGTTCGGGTTACGGGTTCCAAGGTCCAGGTTTGGCGGGGTAGGTGGAGTGGAACTCAGTCATGATTTTGGATGCATGTCCGAGTTCAGTCACGAGGATCCATGATGTTTCTTCATCGGTACCTTTGTAACCGGCCCATCGGACTAGGTATAGGAGGTTGCAGGGTCTTCGACATTTGTCCAGCTTGGAGTCGAGGATTTCACATACCTCGTACTCGGGTTCACCGTCGATTTCAATGGGCGGTGGTGGAGGCTCAGTTTGGTTGGGAAATGTGTTTGGGACCGAAGGTTCGAGCATTGAGACGTGGAAGACGGGGCGAACTGCATGCATGCTGTCCAGGAGCCGTAAAGTGTACGAGTGTGAGCCAGGTCAGCCAAGGACTTCGAAGGGGCCGAGGTACTTTTCGGCTAGTTTCTTCGAGGGTCGGGTCATGTGGAAGAATTGTGCTTTGACAAAGACATGAGAACCGATCGGAAGCTCAGGATCTGGGTGTCTTCGGGGGTCAGCTGAGACCTGGTAGTGGGATTGAGCCAGTTTGATTTGCTCTTTCAGTACCTGGTGTAGTTGGTCTAAGTCGATTGTGAAGTCTCAGGCCCGAGAGGAGGTGAGGTCTCAATCGGGGTGGACCGAGATGTTCGGGTGGTATCCCTTGTTCGCAAAGAATGGTGATACGCCTGTTGTGGCGCTCGGGGCGTTGTTGTAAGCAAATCCGGCGAGTGGAAGCAGGTCTGCCCAATTGTTCTGTTGATAGTTCGGAGATATTGTTCCAACGTTTGGTTAGTACGCTCGGTCTGGCCATCGCCCTCGGGGTGATAACCCAAGGTGAAGTGAAGCGTCATGTCTAAGGCTTTACCCAATGATTTAAATAAGTGGGAGACGAACTCCGAACCTCTGTCTGAAGTTACATGCGAGGGTACGCTGTGTTTTGAGAAGACATGTAGGACAAAAAGTTTCGCGAAGTTGGCAGAGGTGACTGTGTCGTGCGTTGGAATAAATATCGCTTGTTTTGTTAGTCGGTCGACTACTACCAGTATTGCAGTGTAGCTGGCGGACCGAGGCAGCTGTTCGATGAAGTCCATGGATATTGAGTTCCAAGGTTGTTTGGGGATTGGAAGCTGTTTGAGGAAGCCGTAGGGCTTGTGGCGTTGGGGTTTAGAGCATAGGCATGTGGTGCAGGACTTGCAGAATTTGTTGACCGAGGTTCGGAGTCTGGGCCACGTGTATTCGCACCTGATTGAGGATAGAGTCTTGTTTTGACCAAAGTGTCCTGCCAGTATGTGATCATGTTTGTACTGTAGTGTCATGATCACAATTTGGACATTCCATTCATATCATCCTTGTTCTGAAGCAATCCTTCCGAAGCAATCCTTCCGAAGCATTTCATCTGAAGTCTGAAGCAACATACCCACATTCCCATCAATTTTATCCAACAACTCTTTTATCTATCATTTCGGCTCAAACACTCCATCTAGTGAAACAATCCCTGTGAAACAATCATTGGTCAGGTCCAATCATATTCTTTTTTTAGAAAAGAACCACCCTGACTATCCCCATCACTATCCCCATCTTTCACCATAAAATTATGGATTGAGTTATTCATATTCACTCAAAGCTTGCGATGACATGCCATATCATCAGACCTGATGATATGAACATTCTAGACTCTCATAATGACTCTCCGAAAGATTTAGGCATGGCTATCTCTACCCAAAAAGCCATATGATTCGGAAACATGTTTCAGGAGCTGGTAATAGTCTATTATCCCTTTTTCTTCATTCACAATTTTCCTTCCATCATTGTTCTTTGTTTTCTATGGCCTTTAACTTGTGGAAGTAGGCTGATGCTTTGCACGGCAGGTCCGATTCCCCCTCCCCCCTCCCAGAAATTTCTCTAGTTTTTTTTTCTTTGCACAGCTTAGACATTTTTGCTACCAAGCCAAGTTTTTGGTTTGGGATGCCTTCAGGGTCACTAATAGCAGTGAATGACTGCCACCTTTCCAACCCCATGAACATCGGCGACGCCGCCATTGAGGATGGGTTGACCATCATCATCCTTGGGACGGCATAGCCATACGCTGCCCCAATTCACGAAACCAATGTATGTTGGATGACGTGGTAAATGATGCAAAAAACGGACCTCTTCGACGAACGGTAGCATTCGCTGAGTGCCTGGTCTGAAATAGAAAAAATGTTGCTGGCCTCGTTGGGGAAGGATGGTATCAAGTCACGTGATCACACACGTCAGTACATGCATACACACGTGTTACGACTGAACTGCTAGCACTACCAAGTGCCGTTCAGACATTTTTTAACGGAGAATTCTCTCCTTGTGATGCATGTTCCCACTGTGACCTGACAAGCCCATGCCCTACGTTTCCTCGACAGTCATTGCAAACAGCACTGGCTCCTGAGACACTAAGCCAATCTGACCACGGAGCCACTCAACATTGAGGTCCTGGAGATCGTTTCCATCAAGCCTCACGGTCCCAGAGAGGGGATCAAAGAGTGACACGATAGTACTAGAACAGAGGCAATAAACAACGATATGTGTCCTCCGCTATGCGACGTGTGTCCGGTGGTTTTCCTGCCTCAGATGGTGGAAAAAGATGTTGGGGCAGCTGGTCATGAAGTCACGCAAGGTATCCAGGTGTGTGCTGGGCTCTGTGCGGCGCTGTTTGTGCGGTCGACTGTCACGATCACAGTCTGGACATTCAATTCACACTATATTTGTTCTGAAGAAATCCTTCCAAAGCATTTCGTCTGAAGCCCGAAGCAACATCCCCACACTCCCATCACTTTCATCCCACAACCCCTTTTGTCTATCACATCGACTCAAATATGCCATCTATTGAATCAATTCTTGTGAAACAATCAGTGGTCAGGTCCAATCATATTCTTTTTTTAGAAAAGAACCACCCTGACTATCCCCATCACTATCCCCATCGTTCACCATGAAATTATGGATTGAGTTATTCATATTCACTCAAAGCTTGCGATGACATGCCATATCATCAGGCTTAATGATATGAACGTTCTAGACTCTCATAATGGCTCTCCGAAAGATTTAGGCAAGGCTATCCTTACCCGAAGAGCCATGCGATTCAGAAACATGATTCAAGAGTTGGTGATGGTCTATTATCCTTTTCTTCATTCACAATTTTCCTTCCATCACTATTCTACGTTTTCTATGGCCTTTAATTAGTATACATGTACCTTGATTACTCTCCAATCCTCACGGACTCATTCCCATTTGCCCTCTCTTCCGAACCCTTCGGTATATAGCTAAACACATTCGCATGTATGTTCCCTAGTTCAATTATCATATGTCAACTTGATTCTTCTACTCACACTTGCCAACTCATCTCAAACTCACCTTCAACAACAACTTTATATTTTTTGAGTAAGCACTCCAATTCCACTTTTATTCGTTAAACCCACTTCAAGGAATGTAAGATTATTGGCTGTGATCGACATGAACTGCAAAGTTCATTCGATTCACGAGATAGAATCCTTTCGGAACCTCTATCTCTTTGGAACTATGCACTTCATTCGCAGACGTTCCGAAAGCCATTCGCTTTTACTGTAGGATTTTTATTCACTTTCCAAAACCATCCTGTTACCATTAGGAATGTTTCCAAATACTTTTACTAACACAACATTCATCCACAACATCTATCGCTATTATTTGGATTCTGACATCGACCTGTCGTGACATGTCACAGAACATGCGTCGATCGTTGTATAGGCTGCCCCAATGAAGTGTCCATGGCAGCGGTGGACTCTGACATGCCGTCTGAGTCTGCGAGGGGTAGGAAACAGCCTGGAACAAGTGACACAGGTATGTTTGCTCCTTACTGAGTTTATCTGATCTTTATCGCTGAAGAGGACTTGTTGCAGCAGGTGCAGAAGGTCTTGCGGTGTTAGTGTTGGTGGGATTGAAGCGGGTGGTGAGGAAACGACAGGCGGAGGGTCGTCCTGGCACAAGCGGAGTATGCCATCTGAAATCGCTGGAGAAACTGCGATTAGTTCTCCCAGCGAAAGAGTAACAACGATTTTGAGGACGTCCTGGCTTGGTACAACCTGGGTGGATAAGATTCTTTCCAAGACACTTGAGACGGTGCCGGCCATAGTTTGTTTTCTGCTTTGAATAATTTGACTGACTGTGTTCAAAGAGCTTGGACAGAGTATTCGCGACGGCATTTTGAAAGTTAGGGTCGGTGTTCGCCAGCATTCTCACGAGTGTAGGAATACATTGGAAGATAGCGGTATGTGATGTAACTAGTGGCCAAGATCAGCGATATCAAGCTAGTTAACAAAGGAAATACTGGCCATGATCGGGAAACTTCAAGAGAACATCCATGACAGCTTGGATGTCACAGTCAGTAGACTCTATCAAAGCGATGAGGATGGGTATGCAAGGGGCGATAGTGGCATGGAGTTCGACTGGCGATCACGGTCAGAGATACTACGTTAGTAAAACAGTGCAGTAGAATTCAGCAGCCTAATGAGCGTGGGAATTGCGGGATGGGATTCAGCTGGAGATTATTGTCAGTGACACCAGACAAACCAATCATGAAAAAAAAATGACAATGATCGGTGAGTTTCTACAGGGCAAGTGCAGCGGTCAAGAACTGAGGAGCTTATGTCTAGCGAGGCCAGACTGGCCCATCAGTGTAGACCGCTTCAAATATTTTTGATCTCTGCCCCAAAAACGCCTATGGATTGGAGTCCAATGCTGCCCCCTAAACGTACTTGCAGCCACCGTCATCGTCAGTCACCAGCATTGTACGCAGTGACTTCCCTATTCCTTAACCTGTCGCCAGCATTCTACACAGCGACTTCCCTCTTCCTTGTTCTATATTCCATGTTACCAGCATTCAACACAGTGACTCCGCCCCAAAAATGCCTATGGATTGGAGTCCGACGCCACCCCCTAAACCTACTTGCAGCCACCATCATCGTAAGTCACCAGCATTGTACGCAGTGACTTCCCTATTCCTTAACCTGTCATCAGCATTCTACACAGCGACTTCCCTCTTTCTTGTTCTACCTTCCTTAGTCTACCTTCCATGTCACCAGCGTTCTACGCAGTGACTCTTCCTTGGTCTACCTTGGTCCACCTACCTTGTCACCAGCATTCTACGCAGTGACTCTTCCTTGGTCTACCTTCCTTGGTATACCTTCCTTGTCACCAGCATTCTACGCAGTGACTCTTCCTGGGTCTACCTTGGTCCACCTGCCTTGTCACCAGCATTCTACGCAGTGACTCTTCCTTGGTCTACCTTCCTTGTCACCAGCATTCAACGCAGTGACTTCCCTCTTCCTTGGTCTACCTTCTGTGTCACCAGCATTCTACGCAGTGACTTCCCTCTTCCTTGGTCTACCTTCTGTGTCACGAGCATTCTACACAGTGACTTCCCTCTTCCTTGGTCTACCTTCCTTGGTCTACCTTCCGTGTCACCAGCATTCTACACAGTGACTTCCTTCTTCCTTGGTCTACTGTCCGTGTCACCAGCATTCAATGCAGTGATTGCCATTGTTCATTCCCACCTGTCATAACCTCTCTACACTGCAGTTGCCCATGTAATCATCTCGCCTCCTTCGCATTTCATAGTCAGAGCCAGGAAATTTTGCTTGCAGCTTAACTTACAGACAATGACAAGCAGTTTATCTCATTTTTTTGTGACATTAGCCATGCTTTCAGGTATGCATTCTCAGTCCCTGTGAGGGAGAAAATGAAGGAATTATTCTGCTAAGAAGATATATTTCTAAACTGAATAACACCCATAGGAAAACGAGTTTCATTATTTCATGCAGTCTACGGCACCAAAGTAATTAGGGCTAGAGTTTAGCTTAAAATAGCTCTCTTGCTTTAACCAGGAACTGATAACAAAGGTAACAAGACACCTTGGTAAAATGATATACAACCTATATGATCCACTGATGATCAAGAGAAAAGAGTGACAGGTGAAGGAGAAAAATTGGAATTGGGTGAATGTTTATATTATTAAGCAACAGGATACACGAGTATCCAAAGTGGAGAGATTGACTTTTTGCAATCCACCCACAAATTGAAAACACTATTTATTTATGCTAACCATTCCTAGACCCAGCATCCACATTCAGGTCGCAAGACCCCGGGTATATACACTTGATTTCCCAGAAGGTTATTAAGATTGTATACTAGGATATGGTCATTAGAGTCGGACATTGAAAAGTAAACAACTTGTAATGACACCGTGGGAACAGCTTATATAAAGTGTATTCATGGGAACGGGATATGGGCCGTGAGAACAAACAGCGGATTATGTAGGGGGGTCCAATATAAAAAAGAACCTCTTCTCCCTTCGGGGAATCGGTAATTAGTATACATGTACCTTGGCTATTTTCCGATCCTCACGGACTCATTCCCATTCGCCTTCTCTTCCAAATCCTTTGGTATATAGCTAAACAATCCGCATGTATGTTCCCTAGTTCAATTATTGTATGTCAACTTGATTCTTCTACTCACACTTGCCAACTCATCCTCAACTCACCTTAAACAACAACTTTATATTTGAGTAAGCACTCCAATTCCACTTTTATTAGTTAAATCCACTTCTAGGAATGTAAGATCATTGGCTATGATCAACATGGACTGCCAAGTTCATTCAATCTATGAGATAGAATCCTTTTGGAACATCTATCTCTTTGGAACTATGTGTCAGAATCCAAATAATAGCAACAAATGTTGTGGATGAATGTTATGTTAGTAAGAATATTCGGAAATATTCTTAATGATAACCTAATGGATTTGGAAAGTGAATGGAAATCCTACAGTAAAAGCAAATGACTTTCGGAACGTCTGCGAATGAAGTGCATTGCTCCGAAGAGATAAAGGTTCCGAAAGGATTCTATCTCGTGAATCAAATGAACTTTGCAGTCCATGTCGATCACAGCCAATGATCTTACATTCTTTGAAGTGGATTTAACTAATAAAAGTTAAATTGGAGTGCTTACTCAGATATAAAGTTGTTGTTCAAGGTGAGTTGAAGAC
>QMFG01005945.1:0-16424 GCA_003314545.1 Ramaria sp. MG151 | reverse complement strand
AGCCATTTGCTTTTACTGTAGGATTTCTATTCACTTTCGAAAACCATTCTATTATCATTAAGAACATTTCCGAACAGATTTACTAACACAATATTCAACCACAACCCCTATCACTGTTATTCGGATTCTGACATTAAAGCAAGTTCAAGAATAGTCTAGAACATTCTAGATTTCATCGCATGTCACAGTCACAGTCAGTCATATATGTCATGGTTACAGTTATATCGGTCATGGTCATGGTCACATATGTCACATCACACATCACAGTCACAAGACTTGTCATGTTTATTGACCTCACCTACTGCCAGCACATTGCCAGCAGGCATACTGCAGGGGATACTACCCTATCGGCATCCTGCCTGGGCCTGCAAGGGGACTCGAACCCCAAACTACCCACAGGGACTCACTCTAGGCTGGTAAGGGAAATCCAAAGAATATATAAGAGATCAAATAGTAACTACAACAGTGAGAAGCATACCTGGGAAGGGAAATCCAAAGAGAAAAGGGTGAGGATTCCCTGTTGCAACTTCTAATGCAGCTGGCTATCTGCAGAGGCAGTAACTGGCCTTGCGCATGGAAGTATCAGGTAGAAACGTGTTTAGGTTCTATTCAAACTCAGCTAAGCTACTATACTAGTTACTGATAAGTAGCTTCTACAGCTTGCAATAATCTGTAATACCAACATTCCCTTACCTAAGTGACTAACTATATAGTTACTGGTGATCAAACAAAGGCAAATACAAAACACAAGGCAGCTAGTGCTAGAGAAAGATAGAAAAAAGGGGGGATGGAGAACCTAACACAGAGGATAGGATAAATCTAATATGAGAGGTAATGGGAAAAGGAGGAAAAGGAAGGGGGAAAAGGAGAAAAAAGGAAGAAACGGGTCGTCCCCTGACAGGCTTTAAATATCAAACCTAAGGTGAACACATCAATGTGAGTGAGACTGTTGTGCCCATGAGGCTAGTCTGAGGGATGCTGCCAGTAAAGTGAAAAGAGACCATGTAGCAGCTACTAGGCCAACACTCTCCACTAGACCCATCACATGTGCAGATGGTTCAGTGCAGACCTAGACCCAGGATCAGGATGGCCATTTGAAATTGATTCCTGGATTTTTGATGGCAAATGTGTGCACCTGCAGCCACAGATACAGTCACAAAGCCTCCACTTAGCATGTCACCATGCAACAACAAAAAAAGACCAGGACACAGTGTGTGGCTTCTTGTACATGCAGGCACTCAAGGGCTCTAGGATATAATATAAAATATAGAAAGTGTTTTTATAATTATTTTGTAATTTCTTTTGATGTGTTTTTGTATTTGAAAATTCTGTTTATTGAATGTGCTTGGGTAGGTGCCTAGTTTGATATCTAAGCAATTATATATTGATGGTTGGAAGCACTGTGTCAGAATCCAAATATCAGTGATAAAAGATGTGGATGAATGTTGTGTTAGTAAATGTATTCGGAAATATTCCTAATGATAATAGAATGACATTCAAAAGTGAATGGAAATCCTACAGTAAAAGCAAAAGACCTTCGGAACATTTGCGAACAAAATGCATAATTCCGAAGAGATAGAGGTTCCAAAAGGATTCTATCTCGTAGATCGAATGAACTTTATAGGTCATGTCGATCACAGTCTATAGTCTCACATTCCTTGAAGTGGGTTCAACTAATAAAAGTAGAATTGGAGTGCTTACTCAAATATAAAGTTGTTGTTTTAAGGTAAGTTGAGGATGAGTTGGCAAGTGTGAGTAGAAAGATCAAGTTGACATACAATAATTGAACTAGGGAACATACATGCAAATGTGTTTAGTTATATACCGAAGGATTCGGAAGAGAAAGCGAATGGGAATGAGTCCGTGAGGATCGGAGAGTAACCAAGGTACATGTATACTAATTAAAGGCCATAGAGAACAAAGAACAATGGTGGAAGGAAAATTGTGAATGAAGAAAAGGATAATAGACCATCACCAACTCCTGAAACATGTTTCCGAATCGCGTGGTGCTTCGGGTAGGAATAGCCATGCTAAATCTTTCGGAGAGTAATTATGAGAGTCTAGAACATTCATATCATTAAGCCTGATGATATGGCATGTCATCGCAAGCTTTGAGTGAATATGAATTACTCAATCAATAATTTTATGGTGAAAGATGGGGATAGTGATGGGGATAGTCAGGGTGGCTCTTTTCTAAAAAAAAGAATATGATTGGACCTGACCAATGATTGTTTCACAAGAATTGTTTCAATAGATGGAGTATTTGAGTCGAAGTGATAGATAAAAGAGTTGTGGGATGAAAGTGATGGGAGTGTGGGAATGTTGCTTTGGACTTCGGACGAAATGCTTCAGAAGGAATGCTTTGGACGAAGATAATGTGAGACTGTGATCGTGACACACTGGTGCAGGGTTAATCTGATCAGCACTTAAAGTTCATGTACTGTAACATGAGGTTTGTAGATAGCAATAATCTTGTAATTCAACAATTTTAAGATAATTCTTGAGTCTAGTAGATATCTTGAATTGAAAGCAAACAGCCAATGGCAATTAGCTATCAGGCAGATATTGGTAGAGATATAAAGCAGAATAACAAACAATGAGAATGAGACTGTGGAGATTTACTGCCTTAACTTTTCATGAGAACTACAAGTGTATTTAAGTGAAAGTATAGCTATGAGATCTGTCTTGTGGATGAAAAAGAAAATGGGGATGTGGAACAATTCTGGAGCATATATCTGGATGTGGTGATGATCAGCCTAGAACTGGACTAACTACTCCTAATACTTGTGAAATGGGTGCAAGTATCTTCAGAACTAGAAACATATGAATCAACATAATTTTTGTATTGAAAAGAACAAGAAAAAAGAACAAGAAAAAAATGTGAAACACCTTCTGTGTATATGTGTGCTTCTCCAGAATGAAATGGAGGCATTGATGCTTTAGTTGCAGATCAATGCCTCTATATGTAGATAGGAATTGTTCCTCTATCTCCTATTGTATCTTTGGTCTCATTTCAAGTCCATATGTGCGTCAATTAGTGATTCTTCGAGTGCAAACATGTGTGAGTACATATATGTGGCTGCTTGTGGCCATGCAGGTTTGTAGCCATTTGTTCCATTTGATCTAAAAATAAAACATATAGAAAAATCTAAGGCTTTTAGCCTTGAGTTGCATTTGCCACAAGTTGTAGATATTTTTTCTTTTCCTTTCATTTTCCTTGAGCTGATCACCTGATGCAACTTTGTGATTACATAAGCATGTCATTGGATAAATAATAACAGGACACATGAGTTTACTCACTATGGTCACCATGCACTGCACCAGTGTTCATGTTTAAGGAGAAGGGAGGAATATTGTATATAAGGAAGATTTACTTCAAGGTAGTAAAAGAGACAGTAGAATTAATGATTTAGCAGTATAAAAGTCCAAGGGTAGAGTGAGGATTCACTCTTTTGCATCCAAGTCGAGCATAGCAAGGATTCACCCCTGTGGTGAAGCTACAAGAGCTGCCAGGTGGCTAAAGGCCACCAGTGCAACTAGTACTCATATATAATATCTAAGAGAAGTTTTGTATGCAACTGCTGGAAATTGTTAAATCCCTGAACAAAAGAGAAGTAGTATGGTAGAAATTAGAGAGATAGAAGCAAGGACTGAGATCAATGGCTAAGTTCTTTACCAAATTTGAAGAATATAAATTACTAACCAGTTATATGTCACAAATGATATTTGAGACCTCTGAACACATTCTATCCAAAGGTCTTCGTTTGGAATTCGAATCATCTCATCCAGACACTTTGCATGAACTTGATCCGGTCACTCAATCCAGCTCATCAGTCACTCTATTTGGTGTTTAGTGAAACAATCAATAACCAGGTCCAATCATAACCTTTTCTAGAAAAGAAGCACCCTGACTATCCCCATCACTATCCCCATCTTTCACAATGAACTTATTGATTGAGTTGTCCCTACTCCATCAAAGCTTGCAATGACATTCATATCATTAGGCTCCATGATATGAATGTTATAGACCCTCAGGATCACTCTCCAAAGGATTCAAGGACAGATAACTCTACCCAAAGAGCCATGCAATTCAGAAACATGTTTCAAGAGTTATTGTTGGTTCATTAATCTTTTTTCCTATTCACAATTTTCCTACCTCCCTTGATCTTTGTTTTTAATGGACTTTAATTAGTATACATGTACTTTAGCTACTTTCCAACCCTCACGGACTCTTTCCCATTTGCTCTCTCTTCCAAATCATTTGGTATATAGCTAGCACATTTGCATGTATATTCCTTAGTTCAATTATTGTACGTCAACTTGATTGTTCTACCCAAACTTGCCAACTCGTCGTAAAATCACCTTGAACAACAACTTCACATTTGAGTAAGCACTCCAACTCTACTTATATTAATTCAAAACATACTTCGAAAGAATGTGAGATCATTGGCTGTAATCAACATGGACTGCAAAGTTCATTCGATCTACGAAATAGAATCCTTTCTGAACCTCTATCTCTTCGGAACTATGCATTTGTTTGCAAATGTTCCAAAAGCTATTCACTTTCACTGTAGGATTTCTATTCACTTTCAAATACCATTCTAATATCATTAGAAACTTTCCAAACAGAATTACTAACACCATATTCATCTACAACTTTTATCACTGATATTTGGAGCCTGACATTATATTGATAAAGGGTATATTATACTCCTTACATACTGAAATAGATAAATGTGTTAAGAAACATTCTTACTAATTCTCAGTATTGGTGACTAATGGTTGATCATTTACCAGCAAATTGTCACGATCATGATTTATGGTCTATTCTGCCTTCCAAACCACCCGAACATCACGTTTCCAAATCGACTCTTCGGAACCCGAATCGTCGGCAAACTCGTCACACATGAACCATTCAACACTTCGTCACCCTTAACACCTTGAATCGTCCTAGCAACATCACGAGGACCCAACCAAGAGATCAGGTTCTATTATTAGCCTTTCCTCAGAAAAGAAGCATCTACACTATCCCCATCACTATCCCCATCTATTTCTAGGAACTCAATAGCAGGGTCAATTCTATGCTTCTAAAAGCTTATGGTGACAACACATATGATTCAATATGTGGACGCGTTCATCCCTGACACTCAGGGCTGTCGTTTAAGGAAGTGAAACAAGAGTTCATCTACCCGAAACGACATACGATTCAGAAACAGGTTTCAGGATTTATTCCTAGTTCGTTAAACCCTTTTCTCATTCACAATTTTCACCCCACCCTTGTTCTCTATTTTCTATGGTCATTAATTAGCATACATGTACCTTAGCTACTTTTCCAATCCTTAACGGACTACTCCCCATTCACTCTTGCCTCCGAACGTCCCAGTATATAAGTAGCACATTCACATGTATACTCTTTAGTTCAATTATTGCACGTCTACTTGATTGATCTACTTGGCTTAACAATTCATCGTGAACAATCGAAAAGAACCACTTCATTTCGAAGTAAGTCCTATAAAACTTATTAATTTGGATTTGATTACACTTCGAAAGAATGTAATCTTATTGGGTGTGATCGGCATGAACTACACGGTTCATCCAATCCACAAGATAGAATCCTTTCAGAATATCTATCTCTTCGGAATTATGCACTTCTTCGCAAACATTCCGAAAGCCCTTCGCTTTTACTGTAGGATTACCCTTCACTTTCGAATACCATTCTCTTTATGCAAAAACATTTTCTAACGTTATTGCTAACAATGCATTCATCCATAACACTTCTCTTTAATAATTGGACTCTGACACAAATTTCTATAATTAAAATATCTGCCAAAAGCCCTAGTTATTATAATATATAAGATATCTTAGATACCAAACTATTAGAATAGTTTTTGAAGAATGACTATTACATTAGACTAATTACTAACAGAACTGACATATATAATTGGGACACAGGAATGAGTCACATTGTAGGGGTATGAGAAAGAGGTGATTCCAAAAATACATGGTTGAGTCATTAGGTAAATTGGCTCCACTTGCTATTACATAAGGGTAAGGAGTTTGAAACTCCGTGACTATTTAAACACCCTCCTTGGTATTGAATGTCTATCATTGCGTTCTCTCCCACTCTGCACGATGGCAGATAAAATGCATGAAAGTGACGAACTATCCCTTTCAACCAATCCATTTCTCTCTTCCGCACCTGAGATTCCTGAACTTGGCTCCCCTCCGCCCACTTCCTCACTACCACAGGCAACAATCGCGTCCACAGAACGCGTCTTCTGGATTTCCCCACCCCCCATTGACCCTGAAGAGAAAGTGAAGTATAAGAGCATCCATCTAGACACGTCTTCAAGTCTCTCTCCGGATGAAGACGAGACGAGGTATACTTCTCGAGAAACCGGAGATGATGGGTACACAGATGATGACACGGACGACGACTTCTCCGATGAGGATGTTGAGCCAGAGATGAAGTCAATACCAAAGAAGGTTCGACGAGGTCGACTCTCTCGCCCTGCTTATGGTAATATTCGTCCTGTTGCCGACCTCTCGGATGACGACTCTGAGGACGAAATGACTCCACTTCGTGCTCATATGAAAACATGCGAGAAATGTCAGAAAGCTCCTGCTCACGAGCTTCTAACAAAGTACTACACAAGCAGGAGAAAGGCAACATCGCGCAAAAAATCCAAGGAAGATGATGATTTCGAAGATGACGTGAATGAAGAGCAGAGATACTTGCGACTAGGAGGTTGGGTGCGGTGGTGAGTACAGATATGACAATTGTCCTCCGCTGACGCAAAAATATAGTTTGAAATGCTGTGTTGCAGCACACTGGAGTTGTATTGGACGCAGCCGACACGACGAGATTATCAGAGCTGCCCATGAAAAGGATAAAGAAGCCGAGGCTGTCGGCCTAAAGCCCCGGAAGAGAGAAGAACTCGAGGCTTACGACACGACAGAGTTCATCTGCAGTGCATGCATGAAAGGCGGGATTTGCATGTATTGTCACCACCTGGCTATTATTGCCGAGCCATTACCCGAGAAGAAGAATGAAGCTGAAGGGACAGCACCGGAACAAGGGTCAGTTTCTGCAGCAAACATTCTGGAGTCTATCGTAACTAAGGATATGGCGGCAAGGGAAAACAAGCAAGGTAATACGACCATGCCTGCCATCACAGTTGATCCTGCACCGGGTACAGATAGTGAAATAGTTGTCCCAAGTTTCACTCCTCTTGTTGACCTAAATGAGGAAGAACGTTCGGGTAACCGGATACCTCCCAATGGTGAAAATTCAGAATTACTGTTTCGCTGCAAAGCATGCAAACGTCCTGCGCACTATACCCATCTTTCTCAACCCGAGTCTGGTGTTGATTTGACTCTCGCAGAACTGGCTCAGTACTACCAAATAGAACACGATTGGAAATGCACCGACTGTATCTCATATGTGCATACCCTGGATAAGATTCTTGCTTGGCGGCCATACCCTGCAGACGCCGTGGAATCGCAAAGAGAACCTGATTATATTCCAAATCACAAAGCGCACTTGCCTCGAGAGTATCTTGTCAAATGGGTCGGAAAAAGTTATCGCCGCCTTCAGTGGGTTCCTCATATGTGGCTGGCTTCAACTTATTCAACAAAACTCAAGAATTTCTTGGTCTCTGGCCCTAAAGTGCAACTTCTGAACTCCCCGAATGGGCCTGAAGGTAGCAAGGACAGTCTGGCCGTGACTGAGCCGGCGACGGAGTCGGATCCTTCGTTCTTGATCGCCATGGATAACTCCCGGGATCCCTCTGTGCAGCCAGGATCTGAAGAGAAAGAGGGTCCCCCCCCATCGCTTCCAGATGCAGAGAACAGGATTCCTCTTGCGTGGCTTACCGTCGATCGTGTACTCGATGTTCGCCTTTGGGATCCTGTTGGACCCAAGCGAAACCACCAAGAGAAAAAGGCTAAAGCTTTCCACAGGGGGAGAACAGGAAGGCGGAAGCGTATCGAAAGTGATGATGAAGATGACATGGAGATAGACGGTGAATACGATCCTCAGGCAAAGGCAGAACTCATCGCGGCACGTGAATTGGGGGAAGAACCAAGTGAGGCATATCTGGAAACAGTTGACCATTGGGAGGAACGCACGGGGAAGACCTTTGACGGTGAACAAACAGAACTTGTCGTTTGGGGATTTATGAAATGGGCCGACTTGGCTTACGAAGAGTGTAGGTTCATTTCTTTTGCATAGGGCAATGGCGACTGAGCGTTTCATAGCTACTTGGGACTCTACGCCAGTCGCTTCTGATATAGGATATGACGCGTTTCAGCGAGCTCTCCTTCGGTTTGTCGAATCACGTACCGTCTTTGTCCCTAGAAAGAGCAAAAGGGAAGCCTTCCAGTTCGATGACAGGAAGAAAAGCCTATTTGAACAGAAGCAACTCTCCCTCAAGTCTGATCCCGATTTAGGTCAAACAGGGAAACTGATGGATTTCCAGGTAAGGAGTATACCGAGATAACTGTTGTTGCAATTGATTTTATTTGACATAGCTGACTGGCGTAAATTGGCTTCTTCGCAATTGGTGGAGACACCAGCCTTCCATCTTGGCCGATGAAATGGGCCTCGTGAGTGACTCGGGTCCGATCAACGATGCAACCTATTGACTATATTTATTCTCAAGGGTAAAACTGTTCAAATAGCGTCTGTGGTTGGACATCTTGTAGAAGTCTTCAAGGCATTTCCTGTGTTGGTCGTTGTCCCAAACTCAACTATTACCAATTGGCTTCGCGAATTTGATCTGTGGGCTCCTAGACTTCGCGTTGTTCCCTTTAACGGAGAAGCAAAGTCTCGGGAGATAATACGAAATTACGAATTATATCACGACTTGGTGCCAAAGAACTTCACTGATCTGAAGTTCCATGTCCTTGTGACGACCTATGAAACATTGATTGGAAAAGATTTCACGCCTATTTTCAAGGTGGTTCCGCGATGGGAGGTTCTGATCATCGACGAGGGTCAACGGTGTACGTACTAGCTGTGCTCTATATTTTAACTCGATTAGTAACATTCACCAATATTGTAGTGAAAAGCGACTCTAGTATATTATTTAAGCGATTGAACGAGTTGAACGCTATCCACCGTGTTCTTATGACTGGAGTAAGCATGACGACTACGCATTACTACCTCGCGCTAAATTTGGCACCTGTAGACACCTCTCAACAATAACATTCGGGAATTGTTCAATCTCATGAACTTCCTTGATCCTGATAAATGGAGCAATCTAAACGCTTTGGAGAAGAAGTACGCAAATCTGTCGGAGGAGCTCTTGCAAGAACTTCATGAGGTGCTATGACTTGCTCATAATGTCTTCCGTGACCGTTCATCTTTTTCCTTCCCTAGGCTTTGAAGCCTTATTTTCTACGTAGAACTAAAGCGTAAGCGTGCCGGCTAGAATGGTTAACATTGTTATTGACGTCAATCTAGTGATGTGCTCACGCTCCCCCCAAAGGTTGATATTTCGTTTTAGCCTTAGCAACAAGCTTACGAAGTCTTGCAGAATGAAGTCATTGTCCCTGTCACTATGACTGTAATCCAGAAAGAAGTGTACAAGTCCCTCCTCAGTAAGTTCTATTAACGGATGCGTCAGATGGAGTCTAATGCTCTGACAGGCCAAAACATGGACATCCTCGGCAGTTTGGCGCAGCCATCCTCTAAAGTGAACTCTGTGGTAAAAAAGTCTAATCTCAATAATCTGTTAATGCAACTCCGAAAGTTTGTTATGGCTCTCAATTCTGCTGCTCCCTCATCCAACTGATGGTCCCGGCTAGGTGCCTTCAACATCCTTACTTAGTGTCTCGTGAAATCGAACCTACTGGCTCTGATCTGACTCCACAAGAGGTGCACCAAAACTTGCTTGACGCTAGTGCAAAGCTACAGTTGCTTCATATAATGTTGCCGAAGTTGAAGGCTAGAGGCCATAGAGTGCTTCTGTTTAGTCAAGTTCGTGGACAGTCAAATCGTCTAAATATTAGGGACAACTAAACTTTTACGAAGTTCGTTATTGCTCTCGATATCATTGAAGATTTTATGGTTGGTGAAGAGCATAAGTTTCTACGCCTTGTACGCCTCATCCTTCTTTCGTATCCATTTTCGCTAAGCCACTTGGTATGAAGGATGGTGAGACAAAACAAGCTCAACGGCAGAAGGATATGGATGCATTCAACCGTCCTGGCTCAGACATCTTTATCTACTTGCTCTCCACCAGAGCAGGAGGAGTCGGCATAAACCTATGGTCTGCGGACACCATTATTATTTTCGATCCCGATTTCAACCCACACCAAGATTTACAGGTTTGAGCCTTGGCCTTATTTTCATTTATATGCTGAGGTACCCCTAGGCTATTTCCCGCGCACATCGATACGGCCAGACAAAGACTGTCTTAGTTTTTAAACTTATGGTCAAAGGTGCCGCTGAAGGTATTGAACATGTTTTTAATAATAAGTTCTACCATATTGATGTGCCTGTTCAGAACGCATAGTACAGACTGGCAAGAAAAAGCTCGCACTAGACCATCTCATTGTACAGAAGATGGACGATGATGGCGCAGCTGATGATGTACAATCGATTTTAACCTATGGTGCAAAAGCTGTCTTTGAAGGTTCTGAGACAAATGAAATCAATTGTTAGCTACGCTACAACTACCTTCAATGTGCGCAACTTACTCTTCCACAGACTCCGAGGGAGATATTGACAATCTAATTGCGCGGACCGAAAAAGAAGGGGACGAAATTCCAGAGACTACGAACTCGTCGTTCGAGTTTGCCAAACTTTGGGTTGTAGAAAAGGACTCTATGGAGGAAATAGCAGAGGATGTATCAGCTGATGCGCAAGACGACGGGTTCTGGGGTAACGTGCTTGCTCGCGCCGCTGCGGAGAAGGCAAAGGCAACAACTGCGGAGGTCACCGGTCGTGGCGCCAAGAGACGAGCGGCCGTGGCACAGGTACTGAACTCATCGAACCCCTGCACTATTCGAATATCTAACTCCTTCGACAGAAATACTACTACGACGATGGTTCCCCACCCAAACCCAAGGTGAAACGAAAGAGGAAAAGTTCGGGTGAATCAGACATTGAATATAATGCGTCAGACATCAGCGATGACGATCGCTCAAGACCTTCGTCAACTGGGACCCCTTTCCTATTAGATGACGAACCATCTCAGGATCGTAGCAAGCGCACTGCAGTTGCACAATCCAAACCTCCCGAAAGCTTTTTGGAGAAACCTCAGGCAGTTTACAAGCCTACTCTGGCTACCATTAAAAACCAAAGCATCGGTACACCAGACGAACCAGATGATGAACGTCCATGTGGGCTCTGTAAACAGACCCATGGCCCTGGCTTGTGCTCCATGACGCAAAGCCCGTTCAATCTGGCACACTACAGGTTGATGCTGATAAACGAATCTAAGGAATCTATTGACACACGCCGTATGGCGATACAAGCCATTGATGCTCATCTCGCCTCTCGTGGGCTATCCCATCTCACTAAAGGACAACCTCAAGGGCTAATCGAAGAGGGAAGTGGTACAACTTTGTCGCGCAAGACACAATCTAAACATGGCAGCACGCTCAAACGGCCTGCATCACTTAGCGGCTCCACATCCAACAAAAGGCCGAAGCAGGTGGATTCTACAGCAAACACTTGTCCCATCTGCGGGGGATCCTTACACCTTGCGAAAGTCTGCCCTGTCGTGAAATCGGGACCCGAGAGGTTCGTTTATGCCTTCATCCTGGTACCTGAGTGCTCATAGTATTTCCAGTATTAGACAAGCTATAAGTCGCCTCTCAAGAGATCCCCAATTTGCACACACTGTTAATATCTTATATGCACTCCTCCCGCCTGCTATCTAACTGCAATTAGAGTCGATTCAGGGAGACGGAATTAATTTATATATTATGTTGTAATTTATGTAAATTACACTAGGTACGCAATGTATTTCTTTGATTTAGACTTCAATTTATCCAGTCAGCGTTAACTACTGCGCTTACACGTGTGTACTTGCTAAATTCCCATTGGTATCGTGCTCTCTGCCTTTCCTTTCAAATTTGCGGAGTCCATGGATACTGGGCCTGGCGTATTCTAAATTTCCTCCGGTCTTTGCTATAGAGGTAATTAAGGATATGTTTAGCCCTACCTTCCACTCTTCCAGCCGAGGAACAGAGGAATGGAAGCCATTGCAGTTCATGTGTTTTGCAGCAAGCATGGTTGACATAACAAACTAGTGGCTTTACCTGGGAGCCTGTCTCTGTGCATCAGCCCTGAGTATTAGCAAAAGTGTGTTAGAGCTTGTTCTGACCTTAGCACTATTAAGTTTCAAACCTTAGTGGTGCACATTATACATGCCTTGGTCTTTGTACTAACCATGATCAATTTCCCAGATGTCAGTCTTCTATAATTTATGTATTTTTGCCAAGGAGGGGAATCTGCTTCCAGACACCTATTTCCATTAAGTTAGGTAGTGTGAGGGTCAACTTAAGTTGCTACCCACTAACCTCTTCCACTTCCTTCCCACCTCTAGGTTTCTAAGCACTCCAGTTGCTATTGAACTATAGCCTAACTAAGGTGAGTTAAATCTCATGTA
The DNA here is from genome assembly GCA_003314545.1 of Ramaria sp. MG151. Taxonomy (NCBI): domain Eukaryota; kingdom Fungi; phylum Basidiomycota; class Agaricomycetes; order Gomphales; family Gomphaceae; genus Ramaria; species Ramaria sp. MG151. The sequence goes on along the minus strand of QMFG01005945.1, from coordinate 3,801 downwards.
CATGTGGCTTTTAAGGCTAATAATTATGTTTGTTTAATCTCTGCTTAGTTTTCCTTTTGGATTTCAATTTTGGATTTCTAACTTTCCTATATTAATTTCTATTCTGTTTCCTGTTCTTGTCTGCTGTTCCCTGAAATGGTCCAGCACTTTTCTTCTTTTCTTTTCATTTTGTTTCAGTAGCCTGTGTGTATGATAGTTCTATCATATAGCTCAGTTCCATCATATTATGATGTCTTCTTTTTTCTTTTTGCCCATTGTCTTTTCATTTCTCATTTTTTCATACCACCTAGTCCTCTTATTAAGGTAGTCCTTGGGTCAATCCTCCTAGCACCCATAGGTACCTAGTAGAGGGGAAATCCAAAGAGAAAAGTCTAAGGGTCCCTGCTAATAGTGAAAAGACTATATACAACTACCTAATGCCCAACCAGGGGCATCCCTACATGCTATCAACCCTGCCCAACTTCAATCCCCATAAGGTGCTTCGTCCCTGGAAAAGACCAGATGTTGGGCTAGGTGTTCGGATCCTATCCCAAGTGTCACAATCATCATTTGGATGATTTTACTATCTTACCCCCAAAGCACATTTTCTGAATGACTCTGAAGATCCTGTTTGGAAATCTGAATCACCCTCATTCAAATCCTTTGCCCACATTGATCTGATCATCCAACATGGTCTAGAAATCACTTTATTTGGTATATAGTGAAACAATTGATAACCAGGTCCAATCATAATCTTTTTTAGAAAAGAAGCACCCTGACTATTCCCATCACTATCCCCATCTTTTCCAATGAACTTTTTGATAGAGTCATTTCTATTCTTTCAAAGCTTGTGATGACATCCCATATCATTAGACTTCATGATAAGAATGTTCTAGACTTTCAGGATCACCTTCCAAAGGATTTATGCATGGCTGTCCCTACCCAAAGAGCCATGCAATTCGGAAACATGTTTCAGGTGTTATTGTTGGTCCATTAATCTTTTTTCTCATTCACCATTTTTCAATCTCCCTTGTTCTTTGATTTCTATGGCCATTACTTAGTATACATGTACCTTACCTACTTTCCAACCCTCACAGACTCTTTCCTATTTGCTCTTCCTTCTGAATTGTTCAGTATATAGGTAGCACATTTGCATGTACAGTATATTCCCTAGTTTAATTATTGTACGTCTACTTGATTGTTCAACTCAAGCTTGTCAACTTGTTGTGAGCTACCTTGAACAACAATATCTTAACAATCATATCTTTGAGTGAGTACTCTAACTTCATTTATAATAGTTTAAACAACACACTTTGAAAGAATGTGAGATCATTGGCTGTGGTTGACATAGACTGTGAAGTTCAATTAATCCACAAGATAGAATCCTTTCAGAAAATCTATCTCTTCGGAATTATGCATTTGTTCGCAGACATTCCAAAAGCCATTCACTTTTACTGTAGGATTTCTCTTTACTTTCAAATAACATTCTATTACTAGAAGTATTTCTGATCCATCTTACTGACCTGTCAGAACCCCCACCGCCGAACCAAAGCCCCCGGCCCCTCGGGCCCGAGTCCCCGTTCACCTCAAACACGTTTCATATCCGTCCCACTTGTTTGATCTCCTTTTGCATAGCTTACGACCCTGACCTCGGTCATCTGGTCTCCTATCCCCAAACCCCTCCGTATATAAGCTACTCGTTCATGTACATGATAATCAGTTCTGATATCAACTAAGATACCCCAATACACCTTGCTTAATCTCTACGCTCCTTCGTCCCCTTCATTAAGGTCACGCCCGAACTTCGGGTGACCTTGGGCCTCGTCCAAAATACGGGACAGGACTCTGAGCTGGCACAGCACATAAGCTGAAGCCAAGTCCCACTCGACTCATTCACCGAGCCTCGGCCCCCCTTGGCCCCCCGACCCCAAACCTCGGTCAACTCTATATTGAGTCTCAACCCTCACTCTGCCTCCGCTAAGATCTAGTTCTTAACATGACCCTACACTCATCTACAACTCTTATCTTTGATAATTGAATTCTGACACCAAGGTAGTCCAAGGTTTCAGGTCAGCTCCCTGAGGTGGTCTGAGGTTTTGGACCAGTGGCCCAAGACTTCAGACCCATGACCTGAAGGTTCAGACTCATGTTCTCATGCTTTGGACTTGTGTTTGGAGCATGCAAGATTCAGACCTCAGAGATGTAGAATTTGGTGTGTTAGCCAAAAACTAGTTGTCCCTTGACATCAGCCTCCTCCTGGAGTGCTGTGTCCTTGAAGCATGAGCTATGATGGTGTCAAAGCCTATTGAGCAAACCCTCTGAGGTGCTCCAGAGTGTCTTTGGTAGAACTCCCAAATCTTATCCAGGCTGAGATGTCTGCTTCCAAAACCTAAGTGTTCTCTTCGTACCCATACCCTTTCCATTCAATTAGAAATTGTAGTTGACCTCTGTGGAACTGACTGTCAAGGATCCATTCTACTACATAGTGCTCAGCTCCATCCACAATCTCAGGTGGGGGTGGTGGCTTGGATTTCCAACCAGGAATGGAATCTTTGGGTGCTAGGAGAAGTTTAACTACATTGAATACTGGGTGTGACCAAGCCATTGACCTTGGCAATTGGAGACAATAAGCATTCTGTCTGACTCTTCATAGGATCACATATGGTCCAAGGTAGTGGTGCACCAGTTTTTGGAGATGGTTAGGTTGTCTGAATGTCCAAAGCATCCAAAAATACTTGGTTGCCTACCTTGTATTCTGGAGCTGGGTTGTAGTACTGAGCCATATCAACCTTTGCTTTGGTCAGAGCTGACTTGGCTCCTCCAATGATTTCTTCATTCAGTTTTTAAACTAGTTCACAGTCTCCATATGGGATTCAGACTGCCTCAGTTCAAATTCCATCCAAGGATGTTGGCCCATGTCTAGCATGAATAACATTTCTTGGGTTGCAGAGTGTATATGATTGTATTGAAACTCTGCAAGCGAGAGGAGTTCATCCCAGTCATCTTGGTGTTCATCAATGAAAATCCAAGGTACTGCTCAAGTTCCTGGTCAACACATTTGGTCTGTCTATCAGCCTGTGGGTGATAGGCTATGGTGGCTGCAAGCTTGATTCCAAGTAGCTGGTAGAGTTCCCATGTGAACTCCAAGACAAATTGTGGACCTCAGTCAGAGACAATCTGCCTCAGCAACCCATGTAGCTGTCAAGACCCCACCGCCGAACCGAAGCCCCTGGCCCCTCGGGCCCGAGTCCCCGTTTACCTCAGACACGTTTCATATCCGCCCCACTTGTTTGATCTCCTTTGCATAGCTTACGACCCTGACCTCGGTCATCCGGTCTCCGATCCCCGAACCCCTCCGTATATAAGCTACTCGTTCATGTACATGATAGTCAGTTCTGATATCAACTAAGATACCCCAATACACCTTGCTTAATCTCTACACTCCTTCGTCCCCCTCGTTAAGGTCACGCCCGAACTTCGGGTGACCTCGGGCCTCGTCCAAAATACGGGACAGGACTCTGAGCTGGCGCAGCACACAAGCTGAAGCCAAGTCCCACCCGATTCGTTCACCGAGCCTCGGCCCCCCTCAGCAACCCGACCCCAAACCTCGGTCAACTCTATATTGAGTCCCAACCCTCACTTTGCCTCCGCTAAGATCTAGTTCTTAACAGTAGCTTCCAGACATGCATGAGGTAGAGTTGAGTAGCTCCCAATGCTGTGACTATGGTGTTGGTTGAAGGAAGTGGGCTCATTTGTGTCAGAATCCAAATAATAGCAATAAATGTTGTGGATGAATGTTGGGTTAGTAAATGTGTTCGGAAA
>QMFG01005942.1:0-18705 GCA_003314545.1 Ramaria sp. MG151 | reverse complement strand
CATTATATTCATCACACCGATCCTTCGTTTAGCGAACTATCGTCGTTCCTTCTTCGTTCCATCAGTCAGTCCGAATTCCCGGGTCTCCTTCGTCACCCGGCGCCAGCGGAATCTATATCGATCATCGGATCTATAGATCGATCGGGAGATACACCTGTCGCATCATAAACTGCGACACTTGTGTTATAAGAAATAAAATAGTTATCATTTAACATTTCTAAGAGTAAATTTCTCCAGAATCCAAGGCAGTATAACCTCCACAGTCTCAGAACAGTCTCTATATCTTTGCTTGATATCTCAACATCGCTTGCTTTGTTAACGAATCGTCACCGGCCGTTCGTCATCGATTCAAGCATTCTATTGAACCTATAGTTCATCTCAAAACTGTTAAGTTACAGTTATCTCTCTATCTACAGCTCGCGTCACTGCACGCGAACTTTAAGCGCTTACATTTTGCTCCCGCATCAGTGCATCCCCCACGCTAGAATTTATATCTCGCTTAGATTACACTTTAGGCGCTTAAGAGCCGCCTCAAGCAAACTTGAAGGAAACATCAAAAACATCACAAATAAAATAAAATAAAATAAATAAAAACTTCCATTTTATTCTTTATTATTGGTGAGCGGTTTCTGATATATGCCATTGTTTTCACTGCCACTGACCACATTGCCTTGGGGAACTTGGCCGCATACATCATGCTTCTTGCCCCTTCGGTTACGGTCTGGATAGCCCTTTCGGCGACTCCGTTCTGCTGGTGTGTATATGGTACGGAAGTGAACAGGGCTATGCCCTTCGACTTGAGGTAACTTTGTAGTCCCTCATTCACGAATTCCGTGCCATTATCTGCCATTATGGAGCGCACCTTGATGTCGTAGCCAGTTTCAAAGGTATTTATGAATTCTTTGAGTTTGGGAGTGACTTCAACTTTGCTGGCCAGTGCTTCGACCCAGATGGCCCCTGACGCATTATCCAATACAATGATGAAATATTTCTTGCCGTCGAAGCTCGTCGTTTCCATGGGGCCTGCCAAATCTACGTGGATTTGCTCCCCTGGTTGTTTGGCCCTGGTCCGCCCCATTTTAAAAGGTAAACGGTGCAGTTTTCCTTGCATGCAGGCAGTGCATGCCGGTAAGTCTGGCCCATCATGGTTGAACCTGACCCCAGTCTGTTCGTTTCTGGCCAGTTTGCGTACAGCCCCAGTGCTGAGGTGTCCTAAACGTTGGTGCCACCTCATGATATCAGTTGAGTCGCTGAAATTGCACATGTATAGCCTATCTCCTAATTTTTCTAGGGTGTATACTTCTGGAGCCACGTATATTGTCTTTGGCAGTTGTACGATGTCGAGCGTTAGAGCGTATACTTTTCCTCTTTCCCCCACCCTTGCCAATATGGAGCTATCAGGCTTTTTGATAGTCCATGTTGACTTGTGGAAAGATACGTCGAATCTGTCCTTTTCCAGTTGTGAGGGGGCTAATAGCCGCGTGTGTATTCCAGGTACCCACTGAACGTTAGGGATGGCAGCCTCTGATTCGACGCTGTTGTTTCTTACAACGAATCTCATGGTGCCTTGACCTAATGATTCCACCTTGTTGCTGTCAGCAGCTGTGATTACCTTCAGCATTACATATGCCTGGTAATCATGGAGATCCTCCTGCATTGGTATGTAATGTCCAGACGCCCCAGAGTCAATCAGACATATCGCTCTGTTTGTCTCCACTTCACTGGCTGCAGTCGCAACTTCTTCTATAACTGAGAACATCCCCCTCTTGGACGCCTGCCCTGGGGAGTCCTTTGGTGAGTTGACCTTTGTTTCGGACTTTGCTTTGTCCTTGCTCTGATCACCACCGTCTGCTCTGCTGTAGCAGTACTTTGCGTAGTGGCCTTTCTTGCCACATACATAGCAGGTAACCTTCTTTTTGTTTTGACCGTCACCTTTGGAGGTTTCGCCAGCGCTGCTACCCTCTGCATTCTTTTTGGTAGGTTTTCGTCCTTTCTGTTGTATAGAGAATGCCGTTTTGAACCCCGATTCGCCTTTAGACTCATATTTGAGCTCAATCTGCCTGACTCTAGACACCAGCGTGTCTACTGTGTCGTTTGTATAGTTTATCGATGCGACGAAAGGGTCCAGATCCTTGGGCAACAAGTTGATAAAGCAGGTGAGGTACTGTGGTTCTGTGATGATGTGTCCTGTCTCGCTGAGTTTTCTTCGGAGTAGGTCCATCCTTGACTTGTGGTCCATGATGCCCTCCCCTTCAAACTTCGCATTCACCATCTTGGTGAGTAGGACCGCTTGGTTCCACCCTTGTTGATTGCTCATGTTTTTGGCTAGAGCTGTCCATGCTACCTTAGGGTCGGAGGTACCCATGATAGGTAGTCTCTGATCATCCTCTACACGAAATTTGATCTCAGCGTACGCCCTATCCATTCGGACGTCCCATGCCCTTGATAACTTCTTCTCTTCTGCAGTCATGTTATTGGGGTCGACTGGGATTGGTGGCAATAGTTTTCCCATGACGAACTCCCACTGCACGAGCATTTTCAGCTGGGTTTCCATGTTGGACTTCCAGGAGAAATAGTTATCTTTAGTTAGCTTGGGGAATGATGCATAGCCGGTTGCGCCAGTTGTCTCATAGTCCTTGATCTCTTCGAGGGTGAGAGGTGTATGCATTCTGAGTGTATATATGTATTGTTGTAAAGAATGATAGACAGTTGAGCAGGGGAGTGAGTGATGAGCTAGACCATTATGTATTGTTTTGGCAGCTAGTAAAGCGCGGGGCCCATAACCTGTTAACAAAGTGACCTTAGTGTCAAGTCAAACACTAAGTATGATTGCTAACTACCTGTTAACAAAGTGACTACAAGGTTTAGTTAGTTAAGCTAAAGGGACTTGTAAGAAGCTAGTTACTCACCCTTAGTGTCAAGTCAAACACTAAGGGGAGCCGGTCATGCTATTGTACTACTATATATAAGGTGTGACCCTTTGCCCAGGGTCTGTGTCACGCTCTGATGCTGTGACTACGCGTGATGCAATAGAGATATGACAAGAGAGGGGGAACATGAGTGTAGGGACTGGGGATGAAGTAGAATGAAAATGGAAAGCTAACAACTTTCCAAAACCATTTTGTTATCATTAGGAATATTTCTGAACAGATTCACTAACCCAACCTTCATATACATCTTTTATCACTGAAATTTGGATTCTGACACTTACAACCCTGACTTCGGTCATCCAGTCCCTGATCCCTGAGCTCCTGTGTATATAAACTACTAGTTCATGTATATGAAAATCAGTTCTGATATCGACTAAGATACCCAATATACTTCTATTTTCTAATCCTTATGATCCCTCATCCCCTTTGCTAAGGTTATGCCCAAACTTTGGGTAACCTTGGGCCTCATCTGAAATATGGGACAGGACTCTGAGCTGGCACAGCATATAAGCTGAAGCCAAGTCCCATTCAACTCATTCACTGAGCCTCGGCCCTCCTTGGCAACCCAACCCCAAACCTTGGCTGACTCCATTTTGAGTCCCAACCCTATTTCTGTTTTCGTTCTGATCTAGTTCTTAACACAACTATTCACTATCAGAAGATTAACGCCGACAGCCTCATGCCTGAATGATTATGCATGCTTACAAGCACATACACATATTGCTCCACAGAGTCAGGGCAATCAATGGACATGAACAATCAATGCATCTCAGCAAACATTTCCAAAACACATAAACAGGAACCAAAGCACTGCCAAAAATCAGTATCTATATCCACAATGAGCATACAGTGAATATCTCAGCCCATTGTTCAATGAGTTCTATTTCTGTCTTTCTTCTGTCATATATCAAAACTTGTTGACATTTTTTCACTGTAGTTATTATACTCATAGGCATGAGTTTCAGAAGTAGTTACAATAGAATAAAAGTAGCTACACTTGTTTCATCTACATCTCCCCCCCCCCACTTCCACAGGGTATTCCAGGCTTGTTCCACAACCCCAATTCTTTTAGGATCTATCAGATAGCCATTATTGGAGCTTAACCTTTTAAATACACTTGTAGTTCAGACAAATAAACTACAGTAGTAAATCTCAAAAGTTCTCCTTGTGCTCTTAAGATAGTTGAATAGGTCAACTATTATAAATATTATTGAAAATTGCTCTTGGATGTTTACTCAGGTTTATAATAACCTTACAGACTCAAGCATCATCTCAAAATTGTTGAGTTTAATTGTTATCTTTTATCTTTGCTTGTGTACTATACAGTATATGAACACTCCTGATTCTGTAGCTTTTTATTAGATAATCAAACAAGGACCATCAAATAGAATAAACAAAATCACAAAAAAAAATAAAAGAATAAAAACACAGAAATAAAAACAATTAGCTATATCATTTTTTTCTTATAAGTAACACCAATGGGAAGCTGTAGGCACCATATTCTGGGATAGCTGTTTGAATGTGAGCACAATGCATCACTCTTTGAAGACAAGAAACAATCACAATTTGTATGAATGGAGACGAAGCCCGTTTTTCACCTCAGTGGAAATCTCTTCTTGCTCTTCGTCAATGGACTCTCCTTCAGGGTCATACCACGCAGTGTCGTCCAACCAGTCCGGTTCAGGGTAAAACGATGGGCGATGTTCCACCGTAAGACCAGGAGCTCCAGACTTACGAATATATGGACCCTCTCTGTGCGAAAAGAGATATACGGTAGGTTCCATCACCTCTACATCCATATCTGAGTCCCAGCGAAAGGTGCACACATCTCCTGGGTCAAAAGGACCCTCTGCAACTTTCAGATCAGTGATGCGTCCGCGTTCAACCTCAGTTACTGTTTTTGTGCTAGCTGTCAAAGAGTAGTTCCAGAGTTATAGGAAGGCAACACTGACCAAGTTTCAACTCGTGTGGGAAAATTGAGAGCCCATGTTGAGCGATGATCGAGGGAGCGAGGTGATGCAACACATTCCATGCATGCATCTCATCAAGGTTATCATATGATAAAGAGATCCATGACCGCAATTTTGCGGGGATAATGAGAGGGCGAAGTCTGTGATAGAGGATGTAATTGCCTAGCCCATAAACGAGAGATTAAACTTGCCGTCGTCTTTGACAAAGTTGTCCACCATAGCTCACTATATCTTCTGCAGGAATGTTAGGGAGGTAATCGGAGCCACTTAGAAACCTCGGATGCACGCTCCACAAGAGTGCCCCAGATTGAGCTTGCAGCGAGCGGTGAATATTGTTAACAACTACAAAGTCGCCAGCTTTTGTTACATAACCGATGTCTCCCAATCCCATCGGGCCGGTGGGACGGACATCGTACGTACTCGTTCCTAGCCAGCCTCGCTCGAAGAATGCAGCCCCAAGCATCGGGAGATTGAGATCGTCATAGCGACATTGGAGAATATCCAAGAGGTCATCGGAGTTCAGCGGTCGCTTTAACGCGTCACACAAACTATATGCCATCGACATCCCTGGGTCGTGGCCGTAAGATATGCCCCTGTCTCGAACAGTTATGACATATTAATGCTCGTAATAACATGTACTAACTTTGGAAGGGATGCCCACATACCACCATAAACATTGGGCTACCATGTCTTGTTACCATGACTGAGATCAACCTAACACACTGCCTGACTTACCTTGTTATCCTCCCCTGACAGCTCGCCCACATATATCAGGTTCCACTGATGTCGATCGCCGCGGTGTTGAACACTAACATAGAGACCTTTGGCCTTGGGTCCATCAGCTAGGGTAAATTAAACAACAATGATCGACTACCAGAGCCAAAAAATTGGAAGGAAAGTAGCCTATTCCTAACTGCTGGAATTCTGTCAAGGCCTAATTATTGGTCATTAAATAGCTGGAAAAAAAAACCCCAAGAACATGGCATACATTGAGAGATGTTTGCTGCTCCAACATGCATCAGTCATCTACAACCTCATGTTTTGTGTCATGACGAACCATATTAAATATACCGTAAATAGCCTCTACTGGGTTGGAAAACAGTGTCCGCTTGAGCCAGATTCCTAAATTCTCAAGATGATCACCAGGCATGTGAAACACCTGGAACGGGATGCTGGCTCCAACTCTGCTCCCTCCAACAAGCTGCAATAGGTAAGGGCTCCTGTGAATGGACAAAAGTGAATCGCTGGAAACCTCGAACCCAGCCACTGCTCACCGAATGTGTCGGTGATAATGGAGGTTTTTCAGAAACTAAGGATTGTGAAAACCAGCCTAAGATCTCAAAAAGGCCTCTTACAAGCTCATCCTTTCCGGGAGATCCATCGTACTTCTTCACCAACACTATTCTATTGTCATAACGCTTCGCTCTCTGCAGCTCAACTCTGACAGAACAGGCAGGTCGAGAACGTAAGAAGACTTGATATTGACCGATTGTCTCCAAAAGGACAATGTCATCCCATGAGTAAGTATGTATCTAGACGTGAAGATGCATCAGCACACGGGGACGTTCTGGAAACATTATTGATACGTGCATCATGACCGTCCCGCGTTCCAGACGTTGAAGGGGTCATGTGGCGAATGAGATCCTCCATGCGCAGGACCCCACTGTGTATCGCTTGTCCAACGGTCTCCTGTGAGCCGACCGCTCTTGTGATATTTTGGAGCTGGGAAGCCATGTCCATTGAACTGGAAGTGGATAAGGAAGCATAATGACTGGTCTCACTGCCATTGAAGTATCCACACCTAGTAGAAACTAAATTCTCGGAATGATCAGAACTTAGTGTTTACGCCGCTTGTCAGCTTACCAAAATGGACCACTGCGTGTCTGACAATCGCTTCTCCAGCATCACTATATCTAAATCACGATCTCTTGCGTTGAAAAATGCTTTCACAGTCGACGAAGTTGCTCTCCTTTTCACAATCTTGAGAACATCTTCTAATATCCTACAATTCCGGCGGGATGGTTAAAGTTTTGCAGTGAAATGACTTAAGCTTGAACATACGCCTCAAACTCATCAAGTTTCATCTTGAGGGAAGTGGGAGCAGCGTCCCATTTTCCATGCATGTTTTCTGCGATGGTGACCAGAAATTCTGCGATGGAGTGACTTAGGTATTGCAGTCTTGCCGTGTTCCTTTTGGAGATCTGCAAATGCTAACAAAGTTAACAGAGGATATGAACGCGACGAGGCAGCATACCTGGACAGTTTGTATAATGAGCATTGCCAACTTGAAAGCGGCACTGAGCCCTGGTATGAGGGCGACAGTTCCCGATAAGCGGAGGAGATCGGTTGAGATGTCCATTTCTAGTAGTGCACTGTGGCGGAAAGGGCTAAAAAGTTGACTCTGTGGCGGTCACAGCTCAATGAATATAAGAGCCCAAGGAGGCTGTGCTGTGAGTAGCGATGGGAAAACACTGGATGTTTCGGAGCCTTACGCTGTGCCGTTCAATGTCACCCTATCTGTCAGAGGTTAGAGTTCATGACAAATTGTAATTATCTCAAATGTCAAAATTAGAGATAGACAATCACAAATAATGCATTTATTGTACTGTGGCGGAAAGGTTTAGAATGTTGACTTTGTGGCGGTCACAGGAGGAATATAAGAACTCAAGGGAGGCGGTGCTGTGAGTAGCGCTGGAAGAACTCTGCGATGAGAGTCACAGACTGAGAAAACATAAGAGCTCAAGAAGCCGCAGATGAAGTACGCCATGCCGTGTCCAGCTTAGGGCTGTGTAATACCCACTCAGTTTCACCCTATCTGTCAGATCTTGGTTGGAGTTAGTTGACAAGCTTAGATGATTTATTATGGCCAAGATAAACGAAGACGAAGCATTATGATTATATGTGTGCTTAAAAGCTAAATCGACTGAACACGCAGAGCCGCATAGCTTCTAGAAATTCAGGTGAAATAAAAGTTGCAAAAAAGAAGCCACACCTTTGAGGTTGTTGGGGAAGCGTTGAGAAGTTCCCATCGTAAGCTGAAGGCTGTTAGGCCTCTTTAATGGGGAAGCTAGAAAGGTTGTGCGATTCAATGGCGAGATAGCATCGGAAAATAAGAGAACCTGCGCAGCAAGGTGTGGGTGTCAGCGAAGATTCGTTTTTTTGGGAAAGGCAGGGAGCACACGTGGGGATCACCCGACCCACAGTCATGGAGAGAGAACAAGTGCTTACAGGACGTCCAAGCATCCCAGCGGTCGTAATCGATGCTTAGAAGGGAAGAAAATCGAGACGAACTTTGATCACATCCGAGTGATACTGGCGCACTTCGAACTAAGTCTTCCCAGTGTCGACGGATGTTCAATGGCCTGATATCTTTCTCAAATAAATATAAAAAATATAATCGAAAATATAACAAACACAAAGGCACCAGGGAACAACGCAAAATTCCACTTATGACATGAAGAAGCATTGGAAAAGTGTTAGTTCGAAAGGTAATGGGATGGAAAACGAGATGAACGTTGTGCAGTAAAGCAGAGGTTAATATAACCTAATTAGACAGGTTGGGGGCGGGAACCCACAATAGCCCTCAGTGACAGAGGGCGTCGGTGGGTGTCCACAACTGGGAGACGAAAAAAACTCACGTTTTGCACCACTCTGCCTTCATTTCCCTCCCGTGTCTTAGTGGAATCCTATGCCATGGTGACAAAAAATTATAACAAGAACTACTTTGGATTATAATCATATTGTTCCTTTATTGAATAGTTACTTTCAGATTAGAGTAGTGCAGTCCATATATTTAACGGCAACTTCTTAGCTCCTCAATGAATAACCGTCGTTTTGTTGAAGATGGTGGGGCGGGCGAGGCAGCAGGAGCGGTTCCAGCAGGGGAAGGTGAGGTGGCATTAGCGCCGGAGGAAATGGGAGAGCGCCAAGCTGAGAGAAGCGGTCAGTAACCGTAACGGTTTGCACCAGCGATCCGCAGATGGTGCTGGTGTTTGGGTTATCATTTACCGGAGGAAGAGTTGGAGCTAGAGGCAGAGGGAGTCGGTGCTGTTGTTCAAATCAACAGCGGCACAAAGATAACCAGGATGCTGACCGCCTGAGACACCTCTATTGTTGATATACGTGAGTCGCAGGTAATGGTAATGGACGGTAATATAGGCGATGGGCGGTCAGTAATTGTGGGAGATGGAGGGGGGAGAAAAAAAATACTGCGATTAATGATCTTGTCCGTCTCACACAGGGTTCCAAGGCGATAAAGCCTGGGACAAGAACCGCTAAAGCGCTCAACTCCTTCACCAAGCAGCGCTCTACACGGCTCCCCCTGAACCAATTCATTGCGAGGCACGCCCCTAGGTTTTTTCTGCACAACCATCCACTGCCCTCAAATGTGTCCTAACTTTTTTCTTTGTTTTATTTTTTTCATTCTATAATGGAACATGGTGTTATTATTTATTTGAGCATGCGCTTACATAATAACAGCATCACATCAAGAGGATTGGCTCCGATTAAAGAAAAGAAATACAAAAATATTTAGAAACAATTTTGGACTCAATCTAAGGCTAAATGCCTTAGAAGTTCTCTTTGTTCAACTGGAGGATTGGTCATGAACCCGAAGGCTCACAAACAACCGCATACATTCTCCCTCACATGTTGCACAACCAATCGCCACAACCAATCGCCATATTCATCAACTTCAAACATCAATTATACTACAATAGGAAACCCTGGATCAATTCCTACACAATTATATTGGCACCAATCTGCACCCAAAGCTTCAGAAGCTTTGAATTCATTTTGGACAAGCGCCCACATGCATGCATGGAGTTTCAGAAATTTTACACCTTCTTTTTCTTGTTCTTTTTACTCTGAAAAATTATGTTGAACATTTCAATTGTAGTTCTGAAGTTCTCACAATCAGTTTCAAGCCAATTAAAAGTTATTATATTAGGCATGTAATAGCTAAATGATTGCATCTAGTAGTTTAGCACCCCAGTCTCATTCCAAACCCCCAATTTCTGTCTCATCCACAAGACATTTTCCTTAGCTACAATTCCACTTAAATACACTTGTAGTTCTCACAAATATCAAAAGGCAGAAAATCTCCACAGACCTGCTATTGTTCTCTCAGTGTTTCTCTGCTATTTTCTCTCTGATAGCAAATTGCTACTGGAGACCACCTTGATTTTAGTATATCATTCAGTGGTTAGAGTGGAAAGGACTCGGGTTGTGGCATGATAGTGATTGTAGAATTTGTGAGATGTTAGGCAAGATAAGGGTGACTGTAGTTTATATATGGTTGCAAATGAATTGAAGGGACTTAGACTTTATTATAATCTGATTTCTGCCTGATGTCACATGTTAAGGCCCTTCCCAGTATCCAATCAAAGAGAGCTTGCTTAGGGGGTTCAGTTAAGTTTTCATAAGGCTGAAAGTGGAGAGAGGTGTATAGGGTGGCTGATATGCATTGTGGGGCCTGGGGGTTTTGCCTATGAAACTCAGAAATTAATCTCTTTGACCCTGTGACATCTTCAGCAGGTAGCCAATGATCGCCCATCCAACATATGAGGTACTCTAGTCTTCCTCAGAAGATCCTACTGTCCAATACTGCATTTACTTCATACTCTTGTGTCCCATCTTGTGTTACAGGAGGTGGGGGTGGTGGAGTATGACATTCAGGTATGGGATCCTTCTCATAGAGGTAAAGGAGGAGGACAGAGAAGACAGGGTGAGTGCTGTTATTATTTATTACCTTGCGAACATCAGACTACATAATCACTCTGATGGATCAGCAGAGCCACCTAGCAGAGAATAAAAAGGAAAACAATCACAAAAACAAGATCTAGCTCAATTCAAGGCTTTTGTCAGAATCCAATTATTAAAGTTAAATGTTATGAACAAATATATTGTTAGCAATAACATTGAGAAGGTTTCCACATGAGGAAAATGGTGTTCGAAAACGAAAGCTAATCCTACAGAAAAAGCGAAGGGCTTTCGGAACGTTTGCGAAGAAGTGCATGGTTCCGAAGAGATAGATATTCTGAAAGGATTCTATCTCGTGGATCGGATGAACCGTATGATTCACGCCGATCACACCCAGTATGATTACATTCTTTCGAAGTGTAATCAAATTTAAAGTGATAGGTTTTATAGGACTTACTTCGAAATGAAGTTACTCTTTTTGTTTGTTCACGATGAATTGTTAAGTTGAGCAGATCAATCAAGTAGACGTGCAATAATTGAACTAAAGAACATACATGCGAATGTGCTACCTATATACTGGGACGTTCGGAGGCAAAGGCGAATGGGGAGTAATCCGTTAAGGATCGGAAAAGTAGCTACAGTACATGTATTCTATTTAATGACCATAATGAATAGAGAACAAGAATGGGATGAAACTTGTGGATGGGAAAGGGGTTCCACGAACTAGAAACACACCCTGAAACCTGTTTCCGAACCGTATGTCGTTTCGGATAAACGAACCCTTGTTTCACCTCTTTAAACGACGGTCCCGAGTGACGGGGATGAACTCGTCCACATGCGGAATCGTATGTATTGTTTCCATAAGCTTTTAGAAGCATAGAATCGACCCTTCTATTGAGTTCCTAGAAATAGATGGGGATAGTGATGGGGATAGTGTAGGTGCTTCTTTTCTGAGGGAAGGCCAATAATAGAATTTGGTTTCTTGATTGAATCCTTGTGATGTTGCTAGGATGATTCAAGGTGTTATGGGTGACGAGGTGTTGGGGGGTTGTAGGTGTGACAAGTCTGCAGATGAAGCGGGTTCCGAAGAGTGGTTTCGGAAATGTGATGTTCGGATGGTTCTGATGGTTCGGACGGAGGAACAAATCGTAAATCATGATCGTGACAGCTTTCAGCCTTAGAATAATTTTGTTTACATTTTTAGATTCAACCAGAAGCAACCCTGAACTTGATGGAGCATGAACGAATGCATACAGGTGTTCAGACACAAACAAACCAATACAGCTATCAATCGGCAACCACGCAACTCTGAAACACTACCAAATATCAATATGGTAATCGGAATACATTTTCAAACCACCCCTATCACCGCCGATCCACGACCAAAGCCCAAGTGCTTCCATTTCATTTAGGACAAGTGCCTGGAGTGTCAGAATCCAAATAACAGCAACAAATGTTGTGGATGAATGTTGTGTTAGTACGAGTATTCGGAAATATCTCTAATAGTGATCGAATGAATTTGGAAAGCAAATGGAAATCCTACAGTAAAAGCGAATGGCTTTCGGAACGTCTGCGAATGAAGTGCATAGTTCCGAAGAGATAGAGGTTCCGAAAGGATTCTATCTCGTGACTCGAATGAACTTTGCAGTTCATGTCGATCACAGCCAATGATCTTACATCCCTTGAGGTGGATTTAATTAATAAAAGTTGGACTGAAGGGCTTACTCAAAAATATACAGTTGTTGGTGAAGTTGAGTTTGAAGCGAGTTTGGCAAGTAGGAGGGGAAAATCAAGGTGACATACAATAATTGAACTAAAGATCATACATGCGAATGTGCTACCTATATACTGGGACATTCGGAGGCAAAGGCGAATGGGGAGTGGTCCGTTAAGGATCGGAAAAGTAACCTGAAACCTGTTTCCGAACCATATGTTGTTTCGGATAAACAAACCCTTGTTTCACCTCTTTAAACGACGGCCCTGAGTGACGGGGATGAACTCGTCCACATGTGAAATCGTATGTGTTGTTTCCATAAGCTTTTAGAAGCATAGAATCGACCTTTCTATTGAGTTCCTAGAAATAGATGGGGATAGTGATGGGGATAGTGTAGGTGCTTCTTTTCTGAGGAAAGGCTAATAATAGAATCTGGTTTCTCGATTGGGTCCTTGTGATGTTGCTAGGATGATTCAAGGTGTCATGGGTGACGAGGTGTTGGGGGGTTGTAGGTGTGACAAGTCTACCGATGAATCGGATTCCGAAGAGTGGATTCGGAAACGTGATGTTCGGATGGTTCGGATGGTTCGGATGGTTCAGATGGTTCGAATGGTTCGGATGGTTCGGATCATAAACCATGATCGTGACATGGAGCTTCAAATGGAGTTTCAGAAGTTTTCACATCATTTCCTTTGTTCTTTCAACTCAAAAATACTTGTAGTATACATGATTTGTAGTTCTGAGAGCACACAGATCGATTTCAGACAGTTTAACAGTAATGAGTTCCATTTTTGTGCATTTTACCCCTCATGTAGATCTCGACCCCAGAACTGCTCCACCACCCTCATATTTCTCATTCACCCACAAGACACTCACCCTAGCAACTACTTTGTATAAATACGCTTGTAGTTCTTGAAAGGCAGTATATCTCCACAAAGTTCTCCATACTCTGAATATCTTGCTTTATATCTTTGCAACCACTTTACTGTTAGCAAATCCTCACTGGCTGTTTGTTTTCAATTTAAAGCATCTACCCTTAATAAGAAATGAAATAGAAACATTTATTTATTTTATTTGGATTTTGTTTATTTGTTATTTGATTTTTGTTCAAGTTTCTTTGAGGCAAGCTTTGGGCACCTGTTAGATAATTTAAGCAAAAGTATATTCTAGTGTGGGGGATGCGCTGATGCGGGAGCAAAGTATCAGTGCTAAAAGTTCGCATACACTGATGCAAGCTTGTAACAGAGATAACAGTGTAAACTTAACAAATTTGAGATAGTGGTTGAGTCTAATAGATCACTTGATTTGAAAGCAAACAGCTGGTGACGATTTGCTAACAGTGCAAGCGTTGTAGAGATATCAAGCAAGAGATGGAGAATATATCAGACTTGTGGAGATTTTACTGCCTTAGTTTATACCGAGAAATACAAGTGTACTTATAAGAAAAGTTAGCTAGTGATTGTCCTTTGTGTTTCCAAGAAAATAATGGGGCAATGGAGCAATTCTGGGGTTGCAGTCTACATGAAGGGTGGAATGCATAAAAGTGTACTAGGACCTATCTAAAGCATCTGAAACCGATCTGGATGCTATGGGAATTACAGATCATGCAATGAACAAATATATTCAACTGAAAGAACAAAGAAAAAGATGAAGAAAATTTCTGAAACTCCATTTCAAAGCTCCAGGCACTTGTCTAAATGAAATAGAAGCAATCGGTTTCGTTCAGGATCAGCGACAATAGGGGTGAGTCAAAATAGAAGTTATATTGCCCTATGTGTGAGTGGATGTGTTTCAGAGCCATGTGGGGCTCAATCGGTGGCTATTTGAGCCTGTTCATGTCCGAGCTGCATATATGCGCACGTTTGTGCTTGCATGGCCTTGGGGATGTATCACCAATTGAGTCTAAAAATGTAAACAGAATATATTCTAAAGCCTAAGGCTTTGAATTGACATCAGTAGCATTTTTATGTTGTTTTTGTGTTTTATTCTAGATGGCGCTACTGATCCATCAGTAGATTACATAATGCAGAGTTTGTGTGGTAGATAGATAAATAATAACATACCCAACATTTATTTCAATTCTGTTAAGTTGAAGCTTTATCTCTATCCACAAAGCTTGCATTACTGTATGCGATCTTTAAGCACTGACCTCTTGCATCCGCATCAGTGCATCCTCCACATCTTAATACAATTTCGCTTAGATTTCAAAATCAGTGCTTATTGTGCACATTGAAGAAACTTGAATAAAACATTGAATAAAATCAAACAAAATTCAAAACAAATATAATAAAAAATTTCTATTCCATTTTTCATTAAGTGTGAAAGGATGGGGGTAGCTCAAGACGATATGCATTGCATGAGATAACCTTGTTAATTGTGTAGGGACCCAACCACTTGTGATTTAGTTTCTTCATTGGTTGAGTTGTTGTAATGTTTTGACCATTGAGCCAGACCTTGTCTCCAAGTTTATAGGTGGGAGCTGTGCAATGGTGAGCATCATAGAAGTGTGCCATGTCATCAGCCACCTTCAATAATTCTTTTTCACTCAAAAATATAACTTAAGCACCTGTGCATATATCTTGGGAAGTAAGTATATGTGCCTTCCACAAAATCCATGACACCTGTTAAGAACTAGATCAGAATGGAGACAGAAGTAAGGTTGGGACTCAAGATAGAGTTGACCAAGGTTTGGGGTCAGGTTGCCGAGGAGGGCCAAGGCTCGGCAGTTGGGTCGAATGGGACTTGGCTTCAGCTTATGTGCTACACCAGCTCAGAGTTCTATCCCATATTTTGGATAAGGTCTGAGGTCACTCAAAGTTCAGGCATGAGCTTAGCAAAGGGGACAATGGAATGTAAGAATTAGAGAATAGAGTATATTATGTATCTTAGTCAATATCAGAACTGACTTCCATGTACATGAACTAATAGCTTATATATGAAGAAATTGGGGACCAAGTGACTAAAGTCAGGGTTGTAAGCTATGATGAGAAAGATCACATGTGGGATATAAATAAATGAAACATGTTTTTGATGTGGATGGGGCTTTGGGCCCAAAGGCCCAAAGGCTTGGGGACTGTTAAGAACTGGATCAGAATGGAGACAGAGATAGGGCCAGGACTCAGGGTAGAGTCCACCAAGGTTTGGGGTTGGGGGGCTGAGGGGGGCTAAGGCTCGGTGAACGAATTGGATGGGACTTGGGTTCAGATTATGTGCTACACCAGCTCAGAGTCCTCTCCCGTATTTTGGACGAGGCCGCATGACCTTTAGCAAAGGGGATGAGGGAGCATAAGGGTTAAGAGATAAAAGTATATTAGGTATCTTAGTTGATATCAGAACTGGCTTTCATGTGCATGAATGAGTAGTTTATATATGAGGGGGTTCAGGGATCAGGGACTATAATGACCAAAGTCAGGGTTGTAAGCTATGGAGGGGAGTGTCAGAATCCAATTATTAAAGAAAAGTGTTATGAATGAATGCATGGTTAGCAATAACGTTAGAAAATGTTTCCATATAAGAAGAATGGTATTCGAAAGTGAAGGGTAATCCTACAGTTAAAAGTGAAGGGCTTTCGGAATGTCTGCGAAGAAGTACATGATTCCAAAGAGATAGATATTCCAAAAGAATTCTATCTCGTTGATCGGATGAACCGTGTAGTTCATGCCGATCACACCCAATATGATTACATTCTTTCGAAGTATAATCAAATCTAAAGTGATAAGTTTTATAGGACTTACTTCGAAATAAAGCTGTTCTTTTTGATTGTTCACGACAATTTGTTAAGTCAAGCAGATTAATCAAGTAGACGTGCAATAATTGAACTAAAGAACATACATGCGAATGTGCTACTTATATACTGGGACATTCAGAGGCAAGGGCGAATGGGGAGTAGTCCGTCAAAGATCGGAAAAATAGCTAAAGTACATGTATGCTAGTCAATGACCATAGAGAATAGAGAACTAGGGTGGGGTGAAAATTAAAAAGAAATAAGGAAATGATTTTTATTTATTTTATTTTTGTTTATTTGATTTGATTTAATGGTTTTCTTCAAGTATGCTTGAGGCGGCTCTTAAGCGCCTAAAGGTGATCTAAGCGGTGTGTGAATTCTAGCGCGGGGGATGCGCTGATGCAGAATCAAATATCAGCGCTTAAAGTTCGCATACAGTGACGCGAGCTGTAGATAGAGAGATAACTGCAACTTAACAGTTTTGAGATAGACAATAGGTTCGATAGAATGCTTGAATCGATGATGAACGGCCGGTGACGATTCATTAACAAAACAAGTGATGATGAGATATCAAGCAAAGATGTGGAGACTGTTCTGAGACTGTGGAGGTTATACTGCCTTAGATTCTGGAGAAATTTACAAGCGTACTTATAGTGAGAGCTAGCTAGTAATTGTCCTTTGTGTTCCCAAGAAGAATATTGGGGCGATGGAGCAATTCTGGGGTTGCAGACTACATGAGGGAAAGAATGCACAAAAAATGTACTAAAACATGTTTAAAATATCTGAAACTGATTGTGGGGTGGTAGGAGGTGTGGATCATGTGTTTCACTACTATACTGAGCCAAAAGAACAAGAAAAATAACAAGAGAAAATCCTGAAACTCCATTTCGAAGCTCTGGGCGCTTGCTTAAATGAAATCGAAGCGATCGGCTTTGTTTGTGGATCGGCGATGATAGGGGTGATCGGGAATGGAAATAAGAGTGTTGTAAGAGTTGGTAGAAGTGTTTCAAAGCCACACGGGGCTCGATCGGTGGCTATTGGAGCCCGTTCGTGTCCGAAGCATATATATGCGCACATTCGTCCCTGCATAGGCCGGGGATCGTTGGCCGAGTAGTCCTAGAAATGTAAACAGATTATATCCTGAGGCCTGAGGCCTTGGATTCTCATTAGTAGATGTTTTTATGGAGTTTTATTGTTTTTATTCTATGCAGCACTACTGATGCATCAGTAGATTACGTAATGTAATAGTCATGCAGTAAATAGATAGTGAAATAACAAAAATTGTGAATGGGAAAAGGGTTCAACGAACTAGGAATGAGTCCTGAAACCTGTTTCCAAATCGTATGTCGTTTTGGGTAAATGAACTCTTGTTTCACCTCCCTAAACGATGGCCCTGAGTGTCGGGGATGAACTCGTCCACCTATTGAATTGTATGTGTTGTCACCATAAGCTGTTTAGAAGCATAGAATCAACCCTGCTATTGAGTTCCTAGAAATAGATGGAGATAGTGATGGGGATAGTGTAGATGCTTCTTTTTTGAGGAAAGGCTAATAATAGAACCTGATTTCTTGGTTGGGTCCTTGTGATGTTGCTAGGACGATTCAAGGTGTTATGGGTGACGAAGTGTTGGATAGTTCATGTGTGACAAGTCTGCCAATGATTCGGGTTCCAAAGAGTGGATTCAGAAGCATGATGTTCGGGTGGTTCAGATGGTTTGGAATGCGGAATAGATCATAAATCATGATTGTGACAGGGAGGATCAAATGCAAGGTATGAGTAGTGAAACATGATGGTCAGGGATTTGGGCCCAAAGGTCTGAAGGTTCAGAGATCAGTCTGGGAGTGGGCTCTGACAATACCACAGACATCCAGCTCCACCTCTAGAATTTATTTCATTTCATATTTCTTCTACTAATACCAAAACATATTGATCACTCTGTGTGTAGTTCTCAATGCCTTAGGTACAGGTTTCAACACAACTCTAGATATATGTCACGATTATGATTTATGGTCTATTCCGCCTTCCGAACCACCCGAACATCAGTTTCCGAATCGTCGGAAGACTCGTCACACATGAACCGTTCAACACTTTGTCACCCTTAACACATTGAATCATCCTAGCATCATCACAAGGACCCAACCAAGAGATCAGGTTCTATTATTAGCCTTTCCTCAGAAAAGAAGCATCTACACTATTCCCATCACTATCCCCATCTATTTCTAGGAACTCAATAGCAGGGTCAATTCTATGCTTCTAAAAGCTCATGGTGACAACACATACAATTCAATATGTGGACACGTTCATCCCCGACATTCAGGGCCATCATTTAAGGAAGTGAAACAAGAATTCGTCTACCCGAAACAACATACAATTCGGAAACAGGTTTCAGGATTTATTTCTAGTTTGTTAAACCCTTTTCCCATTCACAATTTTCATCCCACCCTTGTTCTCTATTTTCTATGGTCATTAATTAGCATACATGTACATTAGCTACTTTTCCAATCCTTAACGGACCACTCCCCATTCGCTCTTGCCTCTGAACGTCCCAGTATATAAGTAGCACATTCGCATGTATATTCCTTAGTTCAATTATTGCACATTGTCAGAATCCAAATAATAGCAATAAATGTTGTGGATGGATGTTATGTTAGTACGAGTATTCGGAAA
>QMFG01005921.1:0-10260 GCA_003314545.1 Ramaria sp. MG151 | reverse complement strand
AGTCTCTGGTAGTCTCTCTGGCTTTCAATGTAACATAACCCTCCTGAGTCCTTACGCTCAGCTCAGTTGCATCCAGCTGTCTCTTCATTGGATTCCTGGGCGCTAGCTTGAAGTGGGAACCGACCAGCGGAACTGAGCCCTTTTTCCATGTGCCCACAGGTCTACCGAGCTGTAAAATACTTTGAATCGAGGGTGGAAAGCGTATGTAGTGAACCAGGGCCGATATGTCATTTTTGGTATACAGCCCCGCTGAGAGGCATCTGCCTTACCTATGTGCTCTTGCATCAGTTACGCGCGTGGGAGAAAGGTGCCATGTTATGCATGCGTGAATCCAGCGACACTAGCGTTTAAATAGGTTTGTAAAATGATATCCAATGGTTACAGCAAGTATTAGAAATATCCATTGACCGTTTCCTTGGGGAAGGTCAAGAGACATTGAATACTGCTGATGTGGCGGGTTGGCGTTTTTTTTTCGTGGGAGAGATGCCACATTTGAACAATTCATTGAGACCAGTTGAACACTGATACAGTATCCTAGCGAGCACGAGAAAACGATAGTCTGGAAAACTGCGTCAAAAACGCCAAGGTGTGCCACGTAATGACGCTGCCACCTAGACTCAGCAAGGTGGAAGCAACTCACAAGAGCTCAAACGATATCCAAGATGCACGGCGAGGGAAGGACTGTATGCCACTACCCATACACACCACCTCCAAATAAGACGCAACGAGACATCAAGTCACACATCGCATATGAGGACACAATATTATCAAGAACGGATGTCCCTTATACTAATAATAAAATCAATTGAAATGTTTATCGTTTTTATTTTGTATTTGTTTGAGGTTTATTTGAATTTTATTGAAAGTTGCGCAAAGCGAGCTTTAGGCGCTTGTTCGATAATCTAAGCGGAGTTGAATTGAGATGCGGGGATGCGCTGATGCGGGAGCAAAATGTCAGCGCCAAAAGTTCACGTACACTGACGTGAGCTTTGTAGATAGAGATATAGCGCAAACTTAACAAAATTGAGATAACTGTTGAGTCGAATAGATCACTTGAATTGAAAGCAAACAGCCGGTGACAATTTGTTAACAGTGCAAGCGTTGTAGAGAGATCAAGCTACAGATTCAGAATATGGGAGAGTTTGTGGAGTTTTACTGCCTTAGATTGTACCGAGAACTACAAACCGATCTGTGTGCTATGAGAACTACAGATCATGCATGCAACAATTATTTTCAAGTGAAAGAACAAAGAAAAAGTCAGAGAAAATGTCTGAAACTTCATTTCAAAGCTCTGGGCGCTTGTTGAAATGACATGGAAGCAATGGGCTTCGTTCGGGGATCGGTGACGATAGGGGTGGATCAAAATGGTAAACATATCGTTTTATGTACTATTGGAAGTGTTTCAGAGGCATGTGGCCACTGATTGTTGGCTGTTTGAGGCCTGTTCGTGTCCGAACGCATATATGCGTGTGTTTGTGCTCATGTAGGCTCAGGGATCCTTTGCCGATTGATTCTAAAAATATAAACAAAATATATTCTAAAGCCTGAGGCTTTGAACTGAGGTTAGTAATGTTTTTATATTGTTTTTCTGTTTTTATTCAGGATGGCGTCACTGATCCATCTGTAGATTATGTAATCTTGGATTGCATGGTAGATAGATAATAATAACATATACAAGGTGCGGGAAGGGGAACTGTGGAGTGGATGAGTGTCCAAGAGGAGCTTTAGTAATAAGCCTTCAGTTTGTGAAAGGATCCTGAAGGGTAAACAGAAAAAATGAGCATCATTCCTGAGTTATCCCCTGTCCCTATACTATATCCATGCAGTGAAGATGATGAGACAGCAAGGTGTAGACAATGATGGCTGCATTCAAATGGGAAATTGATGGTCATTAACAGAAAGAGGGGTGTTATGGTGCATTGGATAGTGATTCCTAGATGAATAGGATGACAAGAGCTGGTATCCCTTGAATCTCTACCCCAATTACTAGCCCCCCGAGTACCAATGTATTTAGGGTGGTGATCGCCTAACCCTAAGAGCATCGGCTGAGCGTCAGCTGTTGCTTGTGTTTGTATTGGCAAAGACATAACCATAAAAAATGCAGAACTTCGAAGAGCTGAGATGTCAAAGTAAACTGCATCAAAGATGGCATGGTGTGCCAAGTGATGGCACTGCCACCTAGACACAGCAAGGTCAAAGCAACTTGCAGGAATCTCAAGTGATATCCAAGATGAACAGAGAGCAAAGGAACATACATTATCACTTATACATACAACCCCCGAATAGAGCACAGTGAGACGTCAAGTTTGTTATTATTATCTATCTACCATGTGATCCAGGATTACATAATCCACTGATGGATCAGTGATGCTGTCTTGAATAAAAACAGAAAAACAACATAAAAAAATACTAACCTCAGTTCAAAGCCTCAGGCTTTAGAATATATTTTGTTTATATTTTTAGAATCAATCGGCGAAGGATCCCCGAGCCTACACGAGCACAAACACACGCATATATGCATTGGGACACCAACGATTGGCAGCCACATGCCTCTGAAACACCTCCAATAGTACATAAAACAACCTATTTACCATGACACCGATCCCTGAACGAAGCTGAACACTTCCATTTCATTTAGACAAGCGCCCAGAGCTTTGAAATGAAGTTTCAGAATTTTTCTCTGTCTTTTTCTTTGTTCTTTCAGTTGAATATAATTGTTGCATGCATGATCTGTGGTTTCCATAGCACACAGATTGGTTTCAGGTGCTTTAGATAGATTTTAGCTATACATTTGTGCATTTTATCCCTCATGTAGATTGCAACCCCAGAACTGATCCATTGCCCTATTGATCATATTCTTTCTTTGATGCACCAACACCTTTTTCATATATGTTTTACATTCGAACCTATTCAATGAATAGTCCAAAAGCACCAAACATTGACTCAGTTTTGTGAGTCACTGTATATACCAAATGCTTCGTAAGAGAGAATGAATAGGAAAGAGTCTGTGAGGATCTAAAAGTAGGTGAGGTACATGTATGCTAAATAAAGACCATAGAAAACAAAGAACAAAGAGAAAAGGAAAATGGTGAATGAGAAAATAGATTAGGGAACTATCAATAACTCTTGAAACCTGTTTCTGAATCACATGGCTCTTCGGGTAGACATCTCCTCATGCTATTCCTGCAAATGATGACCCTGAATGTTGGGGATGATTGGGTCAATATATTGGATAGTGCTTCATTTTTGCTAAGTTGAAGCTTTATCTCTGTTCACAAAGCTCACATTACAGCATGTGAAGTTTAAGTGCTGACACTTTGTATCTGCATCAGTGCATCCCCCACATCTCAATATACTTCCACTTAGATTACTACACAAGTGCTCAATGCTTGCATTGAAGGAACTCAATTGAAACCTCAAACAAAATATGAATAAAATTTAAAATAAATATATAACAAAAATTCTATTTCTTTTCTTATTAAGTATAACTCCAAAATCTCCTCAGACTTTCTGAAAGACAGTCTTATTACTCTCTTACAAGAAAGGTGACAGTGGATAGTCACTGACCATTCACTTGTATTTCTCAAACCCTAAAAGAATCAACCATTGTCTCAAAATTGATAAGTTTTACTATATCTCTTATCTACACTGCTCACATCACCATACACGAGCATTAGATGCTGAACAGATTTAACTCTGTCAGTGCTTCCATTAGGTCAGAATTCAAACCCTGATTATATAATCAACAAGTGCCATCACCAGCTGCTTCAATAAAACAATAAAAATAGAAAATAAAACCCAAAAACACTAGATATTTCATTTTCAATTACATTTTTTTAAATATAATAAAAGATGGTCTAAAAACTCTCCTATAAAGAAACCGATAGTGGATCGTCCCCAGCCATTCACTTGCATTTCTTACAGTCCAAAAGAATCAATTATTCACTCAAAATTGATAAGTTGTACTCTACATCTTATCTACACGTTACCACACATGAGCATTAGACGCTGAACAGAATTAATTCCACCAGCACTTCTCTTAGATTAGGATACAAAGGCTTGGTTATATAATCAATAAACACCATCACAAGCCACCTCCACAAATCAATAAAAATATAAAACAAAAAACATCAGATAGATATATTTGTCAACTTCATTTCAAATATAATATAGCTGTGAAAGGAATTTCATGGTGTCCATGGAAAGCCCACAACCGCTAATCGTGACCTCGAAGCTGATCTTTGACCTCGGTGATAAACGGACGAGCAGCGCCAATGGGGAGCTGTAGGCACTTTACGTAGGGAATACTGTTCGAAAGTCAGCGGTGTCTTTTTGAAAAACAAGAAATTATTACTCTTTGAATGACTGAAGACAGAAACCATCTCGCGCTTCACCTGACTCTTCATCACCCGACTCTTCATCACCCGACTCTTCATCACCCGACTCTTCATCATATGACTCTTCATCACTCGACTCTTCATCACTCGACCCTTCATTACTCGATCCTTCATCGTAGTCATACCATGTCGCGTCGTCCATCCACTGCGGTTCGAGGTGTAATGATGTTCGAAACTCCGTGGTAAACACCGGTGCTCCAGTGCTCCGGCTGGTTGGAGCATTGCTGTTTGAAAAGACATATACTGTGGGATCTGTTCCCTTGGGGTATGTATCCCATTGAAATGTGCACTCATGTCCTAGATCGCGAGGACCATCCACAGTCATCAGATCAATGTAAAAAGTGTGCTGGATTTTAATAACTGTAGTGCTACCTGTCAATACTCAAAATAAGGACTAAAGCGACACTAACCGATTACCAAGTCATGAGGAGCAATTGAGAGGCCATGCCGAGCAATGATCGAGTGAGCGTCATGCTGCAGCAGTTTCCATGCATGTGTCTCATCGAGATTTTCATATTTTAATACACTTGACATGTCCGCATTTGCGGGGATAGCGAGAGGGAAAAGTCTAGAAATAGATTATTAGATTAATCAAACCTTAAAGAGAGGGTGCACTTGCCTTCGTCTTTCGTAAGATTTGCCAGAATGGCTCTCTACAATTTCCACAGGAATGTCCGTGAGTTCCACTAGACCACTTTGGAAACACAGACTCTCGTTCCAAGAGAGTGTCCCAGATTTTGCTTGCATGGACTGGTGAACGTTGTCAACAACTACGAAGTCACCTGATTCTGTCACGTAGCCAATGTCTCCCAATGCGAGCGTATCAATGGGACGGAGGTATAACCCGCTCGGTATCAGCCACCCTTGCTCAAAGAATGTAGCTCCGAGCATCGGAAGGCTCGTTTCATTGTAGCTACACCCGAGAATGTCCACAAGGTTGTCGGTGCCTTCCATCTTTGGGAATGAGCGACACAACATTTCTCCGATCCGCGCGGCGGGGTCTGGGCCGCAGAATCTATCTCTGGATTAAATAGACATTCTCAATATAGTATTGTAATGATGTCTGACTCGTACTGACCCGGGAAGGCATGTGGACATATTATTGCAAATATAGGACTATCGTGACCCATCACTATGATTCCATGCGAGTGAAGCGGAAGGACAACACACCTCATCTAACACTGTATCATCATCATCAGATAATTCACCCCCATATATTAACTTCCAATGAAGTCGATCTTGACCGGGTTGTACACTGACATAAAGACCATCGTCCTTGAGAATGTCAGTTAAGCTTCCATTGAAGAATGATTATTCACTACCAGATTATAAGGGAAGGAGAATGTTCGCAACTGCTGGGATTCCGCCAAGGCCTGTTATGTGCCATTAATAACTGTATGAGAAACTATGACTCCTGCATACCTTGACGGATGTCCGCTGCTTACATAGGTGCATCAATTACATAACCTTAAATGAATAATGACAAACCATATCGTATAATCCAAAAATTGCCTCGATGGGGTTTGAACACATTGACCGCTTGAGCCAAGTACGAAGCGCCTCAAAATGATCACCAGGCAAGTGGTAGACTTGGAGTGGGATGCTGGCTGCAGCTCTGCTCACTCCAACAAGCTGCAATATTGAGGAATCACTGAGAATACAAAGTAAGTCACCTACTGGGACCTTTATCAGCCAATCACATCTCACAGAATTTTTTTGCGTAAAGCAATGTCTTGCTCAAACTACAAAATGATTAAAAACAGCATGAAATCCCAAATAAGGAAATCATACCACATCCTTCTGTGCTGTGGAATGCACGTCATGGTAGCTTCTCACCAGGACTCGACGATTATCATGCCGTTTCGCCGTATGAAGCTTGACGGTAACAGCAGTCGTCTCAGAGGAATTTGGTTGTGTACATAGATAGATGTCATATTGGCCGATGGTCTGAAGGATTTCAATGTCATCGCGCGTGAACGTGCGTATCTGCATCAACATTCAGCACTCGGTATGCCTGGATAATATGAGAATACATGCATCGGAATCATCCCCGCCCGGGGAAGTCGCATGAGTTTGCCGTCGGGATATCTCTTCAAGGCGCAAGACCGCAGAGAAAGTTTCACTTGCCATAACTTCCTGCGAGGTCATCGATCGGCTGATATTCTGAAGCTGCAAAGAAGGTGAAATATATGAACAGCAGTTGTGATGGAAATTAGACTCACCGTCACCACCGTATCCACGCCTAGCAGCAGCTGAATCATTTGAATAAGCAATGGCTTTGTTATATGTCAGTTTTCAACTCACTAGGATTGAGCTCCTCGTGTCTGAAAGGCGTTTTTCCAGCCTTGTGATCGCAGTATCATGACCTCCCGACTTGATGAGGGCTGTGATATACGACGACGAGGTGTATCGTTTCACAACCTTAAGAGT
The DNA here is from genome assembly GCA_003314545.1 of Ramaria sp. MG151. Taxonomy (NCBI): domain Eukaryota; kingdom Fungi; phylum Basidiomycota; class Agaricomycetes; order Gomphales; family Gomphaceae; genus Ramaria; species Ramaria sp. MG151. The sequence continues at coordinate 3,433 of QMFG01005921.1, read as the reverse complement.
GTCGTGTAAAATTCTTCCATGAAACAGGAAACGTCAATCCAGCGATGTACTTCACATGGGGAGAAGTACTTACGCGTCGAACTCGTCCAGCTTAATCTTCAGACTAAGTGGCATGCTGTCCCACTTGCCTTGCATGTTCTCGGCGATGCTCAGAAGAGACTCTGCGATGAGGTGTGCCAGATACTGGAGCCTAGCAGTATTCTGCTTCGATACCTGAGAAATACGAATGAAGTGAGCGGTCCAATGCTCCTCGAGTTGGCACACCTGAGCCATCTTAATAATCTCAATTGCAACCTTGGAAGCGATACTGAACCCTGGAACATGCGATGCCATCTCTCCCAAGCGGAGGATATCGGTTGCGATGTTCATACTCTGTGAGAAGTACAGTGGTAGATATAGATTGACAGGAATATGAGAGTATTGAAACAGTAAATTGCTCGAGATTATAGCAGTCGCAGTCCCTGCTTGAAATACATCTCTGTAGTTACCGTACCCTTGTACTATTGTGGTTCCTTGTACTGCGAGAGATCCTTGTACTATGGGAGATCCTTGTACTATGGGAGATCCTTGTACTATGGGAGATCCTTGTACTATGGGAGATCCTTGTACTACCGTGTCTCCGGATACTACGGCAGAATTGTCATTTATTCAACGTAGAAAAAGATGTAAGGGTTGGTTGTGGTGGCTGGAGCTATATAAGAGCTCAGGATAGCCGTGCCACAGCTAGCGCCGAACAACTTCTGAGGACCGCCCGGTTGAACCCGATCGGTCAAAGATAAGGTGTGACGAAGGCAATTTAGCAAACCAAAATGAAAGCAATACTGAGTCCTGGAACAACCGATACCGTCTCTCCCAGGCGGTGAAAATTTAGCTGCGAGGTCCATGGTCTGTGAGAAGTACAGTGGTAGAAAGACTCGTAAGGGTTGGTTCTGGGGTTGCTGGAGCTATATGAGAGCTCAGATGATAGCTGCGCTGCAGATAGCGCTGGGAATACACATCATGCCTCGCTAATAACTTTTAGGACCGCATCTGTCCGGTTGAACCCGAGATCGGTTAGAGTTCACTCTTGAAGATGTGACGAAGGAAATTTGGCAAGCAAAAAGTATTAACACAACTATATAAACGTCAATTACTCTGCAATTTGAAGCACATCTTCCAACATCAACCCACCTTGCACGATTTCTGACATGTAAGTCCATACAGGCGTCAAGGTGCAAGGATAGCGGTGCGGTGTTCTGAATGTGGTCTAGGGGGTATGGGAACATGAGAAGACGAGATGTTCGAAAGGCTATGAGATATACGAATGATATAATTTTGGAACAAGAGAAGTTGGGGATCAAGGTACGATGTAAAATACAGCGTGGCATGGGTATTAATTCACTTACTAGAGAAAACAGAGAACATTAAAGAAATAGTGCAGGAAGCTCAAGCTACAGATGATTGTCTCAACTTGCGAAAGAAAAAGGAGATTGTGTTGAGTTTCGGAATCGAATTTGGGTCCAGTTGCAGTGGGAAGAGTCCCGTAATATGTTTAAGAAAAATGATGAAATATAGTTGTCTTTTATGTTTTTCTTCTTATATTTGTTCATATTTGTTTTTGATATTCTAAGGCAGCTGTGATGACACTTAGAGATTAAGTACTCTATACTGACTGATGCAGGGGAAGTGCTAGGGGATCAAATGTAATTGGTGCCTAAAGCCCATGTACAGTAGTATGTGAGCAAAGATAAGATGTGATAGTGCAAACTTAACAAAATTGAAATGAGGCTTGAGTCTGGTATTTTGTAGTAAATATAAATGAACTGTCAAATCTCATTCTTGATGATTGCTCTGGTAGTTGACATATTCAGCTATCTAAATGAGTACACAGGGACTTTGGAGATTTACTGCTGTGCTGTATTTCTCTGAACTACAAGTGTATTTAAGGATTCTAACTACTGTAGTAACTATCTAATGGATGCAAAAAGAACTGGGGTTATGAGACAATTGTGGAATATTGTATGGAAGTGGAGGGGTGATGTAGCTGAAATAAGGGTAGCTATATCTAATCTATTGTGAGTTGTGTTGAAACTGGTACCTAAGGCGTTGAGAACTACAGTGTAAGTCATTAACAAGTTTTGATATTATTAGAATCTGTCCTGAACCTGAACCCTTAGCCTTGGGCCAGAAGCCCTGGTTATCCCAAACTTGTTTCATGCCTATTTTCTGCTTGTGTTTGATTCTTAATGAGAAAAATAAATTGGTATTTTTATCTATTTTATTTTGTATTTGTTTTTGCTTTTAATTGATTTTGTTCAAGTTCTTTGAGGTGAGCTTTAGGCGCTTGATTTGATAATCTAACTGAAAGTCTATAGTGATGCAGGGGATGTGCTGATGCAGGAGGAAAGTGTCAGTGCTGAAAGTTTGCGTACACTGACGTGAGCTTGTAACAGAGATAACGGTGTAAACTTAATAAAATTGAGATATCGGTTGAGTCCAATAGATCACTTAAATTGAAAGCAAACGGCTGGTGACAATTTGCTAACAAAGAAGTGGTTGCAGAGATATAGAGCGATTGATTCAGATAACAGGAGACTTGTGGAGTTTTTACTGCCTTAGATTGTGATGAGAATTACAAGTGTATTTAAGTGAAAAGCTAGCTAGTGATTGTCCTTTGTGTTTCCAAGAAAAATAATGGGGTGATGGAGCAGTTCTGGGGTTGCAGTCTACATGAGGGGTGGAATGCACAAAAATGTACCAAGACTTGTCTAAAGCATCTGAAACCGATCAGTATGCTGCAGGAATTACAGATCATGCAATCAACAAATATATTCAGCAGAAATAACAAAGAAAAAGATGAAGAAAATTTCTGAAACTCCATTTCAAAGCTCCAGGTGCTTGTTTAAATGAAAAGGAAGCGATCAGCTTTGTTTGGGGATCGGTGACGATAGGGGCGAGTCGAAATAGAAGATATATTGCCCTATATACGATTGGATGTGTTTCAGAGCTATGTGGGTCTTGATTGGTGGCTATTTGAGCCTGTTCATGTCTGAAGCACATATATGCGCATGTTTGTGCTCACATGGCCTCGGGGATGTATTGCCGATTGAGTCTAAAAATGTAAACAGAATTGAAGTTAATGATCTTTTTATGTTGTTTTTCAGGTTTTATTCTAGGCAGCGCCTCTGATGCATCAGTAGATTATGTAATCCATGATCGCACAATAGGTAGATAAATAATAACAATTCTGTCCCTCATAGCTTACAACCCAAGCTTAAGTTATAAGATGGTTGTCTGATCTTGTGACAGAAAAGGGAGATTGTGTTGGGTTTTGGAACCAGATCCCAGGTTGCAGTGGGAAGTGTCCCAGAATAGGGCAGTGTATTGGATCCCAGAATTGGAGTGTAATAAAGAATATGATGGAGATTTTTATCTATTTTATTTTATTTTATTT
>QMFG01005920.1:0-36948 GCA_003314545.1 Ramaria sp. MG151 | reverse complement strand
CCCCCCCCCCCCCCCTTAAGGCTGAGCCCTCAAAGCCTCATACCCGGGGTCCCAGTCACGTGACACATTTGAGTCAGGTGTGGAATATAAGGGCACGCGTGGTGGGAGGTCTTTAGAATTAGGTGCTCCCCACCCATGTTGAGCACTCCCACACCCGAGACCATAGCCGAATGACGTGCCTGATTACTGCAGGAGGTGGAGGAGCTGGAAGCACAGGAGAGGGCTGAGCAGGCCCAAAAAAAGGCCGAGCAGGAGGCCCGGGAGAAGGCTGCAGAGGAGGCCCGAGCGAAGGCCGTGGAGGAGGTGCAAGTGAAGCTCAGCGGCCAGCGAAGGCCGAGGCTGAGGCTAAGGCAGAGGCCGACAGGCTGGCCCGAGAGGGGCACGCCATTGGGGCTGAGACCAAGGAGGAGGCAGGGAGGGCAGCTCAGGGACAGCTGTCGGCCGAAGCAAAGGCAAAGGCTGAAAGGTGGCTGAGCCAGAGGCGAGTGGCTTGGAGAGGGTGCGGGTAGTTGGGGTAAGTTTTTTTTTTTTTTTCATTTTGTTTTCATGGGTGACATCCCAACAGGAGGTCTGCATCCCATGCAGCTGTCACGGCGAACGCTGGGTCCTGGGCCAGGCAGGGGCCTCTTGCATTCGCTGCTGCAAACGCAAGGTTGCCTGCAAGTGGTCAGGGGCAGCCAAAGAGTCGGGCCCGAGGGCCGAGAAGCGAGGGGCACCCGAAGGCTCGGGTGGGGTCGAGGAGGGGCCTTCAAGGAAGAAGGCCAAGGGGATCACACCTGTTGCAGGACCAGCCGAGGTTGCGATACCGAGGGGGATTTGGGTGTCGGAGGCACTGTTAGAGCGCATAGTCGATGCCCTGGAGGAGGGTAATCGGCTCTGAAATCAGCAAGCCCTCACGGCGAGGCACACGGGGGAGGTTTTGGAGCACGTGCTCCAGGCCTTGAGGTGAGGGGTAGAGGCACAGGAGGACACTGTGATGACCCTTCGACATATCGAAGGGTCCCTTGGAGAGATCGCCAAGGTTGAGCGGTGGCGGCTCGGGGACTCGGAGGATTGGGTTCCTCAGACGAGGGGCATGGGATCGGAGGTTCAGGGGGGTTTGGAGGGTGACGTGGATGCCAAGGTTTGGGTGGACAAGGGAAAAGGAAAGGAGAGGAAGGAGGAGACTATGGAGTAGGTGGTTGTAATAGAGGGAAGAAATAATTTTTTTTTTTCCGGTGTGAGTTTTGGTTCGGATTTGGCCTCAGGTTTATGTAAGTGGAAAGGACTTAGAAAAAAGAAAGATAAAGTTCGGGTTCAGATGTTTGGGGGTGTTTGGGTGTGTGGATGTACATAGTTATTTGTTATGATGATTTTTTTTTTTTTTGAATATACCTAAGAGAGAGATCATGTGAGAAAAAGAAGGAATGAGGGTTCAGGTTACAGGTTCCAAGGTCCGTGTTTGGCGGGGTATGCGGAGTGGAACTCGGTCACAATTTCAGACGCATGTCTGAGTTCGGTCGCAAGGATCCATGATGTTTCTTCATCAGTACCTTCGTAGCTGGCCCATCAGACGAGGTATAGGAGGTCGCAGGTCTTCAACGCTTGTCCAGCTTGGAGTTGAGGATTTCAGATACCTCATATTTGGGTTCACCATCGATCTCGATGGGTGGTGGCGGAGGCTTGGTTTGGTTGGGGAAGGTGTTCGGGACCGAGGGTTTGAGCATCAAGACGTGGAAGACAGGGTGGACCGCGTGCATGCTGTCTGGGAGCCGGGTTGGCTGAGGACTTCAAAGGGGCCGAGGTACTTTCAGCTAGTTTCTTCGAGGGTCGGGTGGTGCAGAAGAATTGTGCTTTGACGAAAACATGGGAACCGATCGGGAACTCAGGGGCCGGGTGTCTTCGGGTGTCAGCTGAGACCTGGTAGCGGGATTGAGCCAGTTTGATTTGCTCTTTCAGTACCTGGTGTAGCTGGTCTAGGTCGATCACCAAGTCTTGGGCCTGAGAGGAGGCGAGGTCTCGGTCAGGGTGGACCGAGATGTTCAGGTGGTATCCCTTGTTCGCAAAGAATGGTGATATTCCCATCGTGGCGCTTGGGGCATTGTTGTAAGCGAATTCAGCAAGTGGAAGTAGGTCTGCCCAATTGTTTTGTTGGTAGTTACAATACACTCGGAGATATTGTTCCAACGTTTGGTTAGTACGTTTGGTCTGACCGTCGCCCTCGGGGTGATAACCTGAGGTGAAGTGAAGTGTCATGTCTAAGGCTTTACCCAATTATTTAAAGAAGTGGGAGATGAACTCCGAACCTCTGTCCAAGGTTACGTGCGAGGGTACGCTGTGTTTTGAGAAGACATGTAGGACGAAGAGCTTCGCGAGGTCGGCTGAGGTGACCGTGTCGTGCGTTGGGATAAATATCGCTTGTTTTGTTAGTTGGTCGACTACTACCAGTATTGCGGTGTAGCCGGCAGACCGAGGCAGCTGTTCAATGAAGTCCATGGATATTGAGTTCCAGGGTTGTTTGGGAATCGGGAGCTGTTTGAGGAAGCCGTAAGGCTTGTGGCATTGGGGTTTGGAGCGTAGGCACATGGTGCAGGACTTGCAGAATTCGTTGACTGAGGTTCGGAGTCCGGGCCACGTGTATTCGCCCCTGATTGAGGATAGAGTCTTGTTTTGACCGAAGTGTCCCACGAGTATGTGATTGTGTTTGTACTGTAGTACTTGGAGCCAAAGATCGTCGGCCTCGGGGACATGGATTCGGTCGTCGTGTTTCAAGAATCCATCTTTGGATCGTGTCCATCTCGGGTCAGAGGCATCACCAAGGTGTTTTAAAGCCTCGGGGTCTGAGGACAGGTGAGCTTTAATGTCAGCATGAAGTTTTTCAAAGTCTATGATGAGGCTCGCGCGAAGTGAGGGTAGGATCAAGGATGTAGCTCGGAGTGACTCGGTGATCTGTTGAGTCGTGAAGATCGGCCCAAGGTTCTGTGGGTTGATTGTCATGTAGTCGTTACCCCCCTCTTTAAGGTAGACGTCCCATTGTCTAGTTAAGGCATCGGGTTTTGCACCGAGCTTGCCCAGTCGAAACCAGATTACGAGGTTGAACTGTGACAGATATTCGGACCATCGAGCCTGTCTTTGGGTGAGCAGTTTTGTAGTCAAGAAGTATTCCAGGTTTTTGTGGTCAGTAACAATGTCTATCGGGGCCGAAGGGCCTTCTAGGTAGTGTTGCCAACGTTTAAAAGCCTCGAAGATTGCTAACAGCTCTTTGTTGTGAACGTCGTAGTTGAGTTCGGCGCCCGAGAATGTCTGAGAATGGAAAGCGATCAGGTGGATCTCGCTGTCCAGGGTGTAGGTTGACAGGATGGCGGCGAGGGCATAGTCCAAGGCATTGGTTTCCACGACCAGCTGTTGGTTGGGGTCCCAATGCATGAGGATCGGGGCCGAGGTGAAGGCATTCTTCAGGGTTTCAAACGCTGTTCTGCATTCGTCCGAGAAGTGCCAGGTTGTACCCTTGCGGGTGAGTTGGGTGAGTGGTACTGTAATCTCTGAATAGTTAACAATGAAACGTCGGTAGAAATTGGCAAAGCCGAGGAAGGACTGAATGTCTTTAACCGTCCGGGGCTCAGGCCAGTCTCGGATGACTTGAATTTTGTCTTCGGCTATTGTGAGGCCTTTGGATGTCAGTATGTATCCAAGGAATTCTACTGTGTCTTTGTGCCATTCGCATTTCTTAGCTTTCACATAGAGACTATTTTTTTGGAGCCGTTGGAGCACTTCACGTATGTGCTTTTTGTGCTCGGTGAGTGTGTCAGAGTAAATGAGGATGTCATCAAGGTAAACAAACTACCACGCATTTATCCAACAAATCTCCCAGGATGTCATTCATGAAACGTTGGAAAGCTGCGGGTGAGTTAGTAAGCCCGAAGGGCATTACTAGCCACTCAAAGGACCCATATCGGGTCTTGAACGCGGTCTTCCATTCATCTCCTTCCACGATTCGGATGAGGTGGTACGTGTATTGAAGGTCGATCTTGGTATAATACCGAGACTTCTTCGGTGCGTCCAGCAGGTCTGAGACGAGTGGTAGCAGGTATTGGTCTTTCTTAGTTACCTTATTCAACCCTCGGAAGTCTATGCATAGTTGGAGCAAGCCATCTTTCTTACGAACGAAGAGGATTGGTGCTTCATGCGAGGACCGAGAGGGCCAAATGAAACCAATGTTCAGGTGTTCATCGATGAAGGATCGGAGGGTTTCGAGTTTGGACCAAGAGAGCAAGTAGATCGGGGGTTGAGGCGGTTCAGCGCCATCCTCAAGAGTGATCTTGAGGTCGCAGGGTCTGTGAGGCGCCAGGGTGTCCGCCCTAGACTTGGAGAATATGTCGCCGAAGTCACGATAGTCTTCAGGTACACCCTCCATGTCTGCGGGGGTCGGAGATAGGTCGGCCAAGCATGCAGAGAGCTCGGTCAAGGCCAGGTTGAGGTGAAAGGTTTCAGATCCCTCTAATTTACAGGTGCGAGCGAACGCGGCTGCATTGATTAGGGCGATGCGAGGAGCCTCAAGCTTTGGGATGGATTTGGAGGGTGACTTTGGTTCAGCTGTAGCAGCGCAGACTTCGGTCGTCAGAGGTTCAGCCAGATTATCCAGACAGGGTGCTTGGAAGGTAATACTGCCCAATACCCAGTCAATCAACAGATTGTAGCAGGTGAGCCAGTTGTGCCCGAGTACGGCTGAACAGGACGAGTCTAGCGAAGTGATGTAAAAGTCTACAGGGAAGGTGTGGTCAGAGGGGAAGCAAATAGGTAGTTCTACTGCTTCGGTAATTATGGAGTTTGTACTACCATCAAATAATCTAAGAGGGATCGGGTCTATGGTTCGGGTTTGGAGGTTGTGTCTACGTACAAAAGTGGATTCAAGGAAACAGTGTGTGGAGCCAGAATCTACTAATGCTTTAAAGAGAGTGTTTAAAATAGTTTCAGAAGACAAATTAACTACAAGAGACGTAGGACTAAAAGAGCGGAAGCGTTAAGTCTAACCTCTAAGTCAGCACGTTTGGGGTCAACACAACCCTCGGGACGTGCAGAGGCCGAAGGGTTGCGGATTAGTTTTTTGCCTCAGGAACCATGGCCGTAGGTTTGGCTTTTGCCTCTGAGGGCTGGTTGGTGTCACGATCACAATATGGACACCTCACCTATATCATGGATCCTCCGAATCACCTCTTCCAAACAGATTGTCCGAACCCCAAACCATCAATGCCCCAATTACATCATTTTCATTCAACAACCTGCTTCTTCATCAGTTCCCCCGCATCAATCTATCAATGTTTAGTGAAACACATTGTTGGTCAAGAATAATCATAACCTTTTCCAAAAAAGAACCACCCTGACTATCACCATCACTATCCCCATCTTTTTCATTATACTCATTGATTGAGTTGTTTCTATTCTTTGGAAGCTTGCGATGACATTCCATATTATTAGACTCTATAATATGGATGTTTCAGACCCTCAGGATCATCCTCCAAAGAATCTAGGGACCATTATCTTTACCCAAAGAGCCATGCAATTCAGAAACACGTTTCAAGAGTTATTGTTGGTCTGTTAATCTTTTTCTTCATTCACAATTTTCCCACCACCCTTGCTCTTTGTTTTCTATGGCCTTTAATTAGTATACATGTACCTTGGCTATTTTCCGATCCTCACGGACTCATTCCCATTCGCCTCCTATTCCGAATCCTTCGGTATAAAAGCTAGCACATTCGCATGTATATTCCTTAGTTCAATTATTGTATGTCAACTTGATTTCTCTGCTCATATTTGCCAACTCATCTTCAACTCACCTTGAACAACAACTTCATATTTGAGTAAGCACTCCAATTCTACTTTTATTAGTTTAACCCACTTCAAAGAATGTGAGATCACTGGCTGTTATCAACATGAACTGCCAAGTTCATTCGATCTATGAGATAGAATCCTTTCGGAACCTCTATCTCTTCGGAACTATGCACTTCATTTGCAAACGTTCCGAAAGCCATTCGCTTTTACTGTAGGATTTCTATTCACTTCCCAAAACCATTCTATTATCATTAGGAACATTTACGAACAGATTTACTAACACAATATTCAACCACAACCTTTATCACTGTTATTCGGATTCTGACAGTTGGCTGCCTGTGCCACTCGGGCCTTTGCTGCAGCTCTCAGACACACACTAGCTTTGTGGTCCGTGCTGCCACAGACCAGACACAAGTTCAGGTCGAAGCGATGCTGGCATTCTTGGGGAGTAAGCTTGCCGTCGGGCCCGAGCTTACCCAAGAGGTCGGGTCCCTTTGACTGTGGCGTAGAGGGCTTCACAGCCTCTTTGCCTTTGGCCGAGGTACCTTGCTGTGCCTTCAGGGTCGTGTTCGGGGCCGGGGCAGCCGATTTCTCGGTCCGAGGTTCAGACCTTGATGACGGCTGGGTCGTCTCATGAGCAAGCTTGCCTCGACGTTCCTAGTAGCGCTGGTCGATCCATTGGACCAGATCTCAGAGCTTATCCAGGGTGCGGGGTTTGTCGAAATGAATCATCTCGTCTTTGATTCGCTTTGGGAGGGTGAGGTAGGCCTTCCAAAGCAGCGCTTGGTCGTTGTGGTCGACGAGCGAGGTGAGGTGATAGAATTCAACAAAACACTTGGTGGCCTTGTGACTGTCCTTCATCACAAGGTTCTCAAGGTCTACTTCGGTGTCCGCGACTGTGTCATATGGGCCGAAGTTGATCATGAGCTCCTTGGTGAAGCTATCGTAGTTGTTGAACCACTCGGGTTCAAACGAAGAGTCATCAGTAAGGTACAGCTTGAAATAATCAAGAGCCATGCCTTTGAGGAAGGACAGGGCGTAATTGACCTTGGCAGACTCTTCCAAGAATGCTTTCGGTTGGGCACGGAAGTTCAGCTTGCACTGAAGGAGGAAGCCTCGTAGCTTCTTCGGGTCCGAGCCATCAAACGTATCGGGTTCCCGAATTTTCACTTTGGAGGATTCAGTTTTTTGGGGACCCATAAGGTCTGCAATCTTGGAGAGAGCCTTGGCAAAGGATTTGTTAAGAACTGAGTCAGAGTGGAGGCAGAGTTAAAGTTGGGACTCAAGATAGAGTCGACCGAGGTTTGGGGTTGGGGGGCCAAGGGGGGCCGAGGCTCGGCGAACGGGTCGGATGGGACTTGGCTTCAGCTTATGTGCTGCGCCAGCTCAGAGTCCTGTCCCGTATTTCAGACGAGGCCCGAGGTCACCCGAAGTTCAGGCGTGACCTTAGCGAAGGGAACGAAGGAAGGTAAGGATTAATAAGATGTATTAGGGTATCTTAGTTGATATCAGAACTGACTGTCATGTACATGGATGAGTAGCTTATATACGGAAGGGTTCGGGGATCGGAGACCGGATGACCGAGGTCAGGGTCGTAAGCTACGCAAAAGAGATCAAACAGATGGGACGGATATGAAACATGTTTGAGATGAACGGGGGTTCGGGCCCGAAGGGCCAGGGGTTCGGTTCAGCGACATGGGTTCTGACAGGATTCTCCAACATTGGCGTCATTATCTGACGGTGGGTCAGGGTTGGGGTTGGGGTCAGGATTCGGGTCAGGGTTCGGATCGTTGTTGGGGGGTTCGTGATATGGTTCGGGGTCATCGGAGACCTCCTCGATGTGTCCCTCAGGAACTGAATCGGAGCGGAGGCAGAGTTAAGGTTGGGACTTAAGATAGAGTCGACCGAGGTTCAGGGTCAGGTTGCCGAGGAGGGCCGAGGCTCGGCGAATGGGTCGAGTGGGACTTGGCTTCAGCTTATGTGCTGCACCAGCTCAGAGTCCTGTCCCGTATTTCAGACGAGGCCCGAGGTCACCCGAAGTTCGGGCATGACCTTAGCGAAGGGGACAAAGGAGTGTAAAGATTAGAGATAGAATATATTTGGGTATCTTAGTCGATATCAGAACTGATTTTCATGTACATGAACGAGTAGCTTATATACAGGGGGGTTTGGGGATCGGAGACCAGATGACCGAGGTCAGGGTTGTAAGCTACGCAAAAGGAGATCAAACAGATGGGATGGATATGAAACGTGTTTGAGGTGAACAGGGGTTTGGGCCCAAAGAGCCGGGGGTTCGGTTCAGTGGTGTGGGTTCTGACACTGAAGCCAAGTCCCATCAGACTTGATAGCCAAGCCTCAGTTGATTCTTTATTGAGTCCCACCCATACTTCTGGCTCTGTTCTGATCTGTTCTTAACAGGATCTTCCCTTGGTGGTATTGAAAATAATGAACTGGCTGGAATTTGAACTCAGGACCTCCAGTATTCCAGTTTTTAACCACTAAGCTACCAGTTCCATGGTCTCAAAACTATCTGCTATGTTAGATATTCACCAAGGTCAGGATTTTCCTTGTATATCCTGACAGTTTTATATGCTTGTCTCTGTTATAGTCATGGGCAACTATATAGTTAGTGGCTTAGGTAAGTGGATCCTTGCCCTTTTCTCTTTGGATCTCCCTTATCAGTGCCTAGCATGATCTCTGTAGGTAGCTTGGGCTTAGAGTCCTCTTGCAGGCCTGGGCAGTACACTGATAGGGTAGTATCCCCTCCAGTAAGCCTGCTAGCAGGCATGTCCCAGGCCTGGTTGAGATTGCCTTTACAGGTTTGGAGAAAATAGATAAGAATAGAATGTGTTTGAAGACCAACAAGAAATTATAAGGAAATTTTTCCATAACCTGGAGACAAAGGATAGAATAGAATTAAGGTATAGAAATGAAAGCAGAGCTGGAATTGTATTCTGGGACATCCTGTGGTCTTCCAGAGTTCAGCCAGAAATTGGCCTTGACAGGGGGGATGACAAGACATGTATTGTTTGAAGCTCAGATCATTGCAGTGGTAATGAAAATTTTCTGTATATTCTACATCAATGAGGAGATTTGCTATTTGGGGATCACTTGCTCATCACTTTTATAAAGCCATGGGAGTTTTCTATATTAAACAAGTAACCCTTTTCGTCAGTTCAATCAATGGTGCAATAGGGTATTGTAATTTCTGGGATTCATGTTTGTCTCCTTTGAGACCATGGCATGGGTTAGTCAAGGTCGTGCCTCTAAACATCATACAGCTGGTCTGTTTTTAAGCGTGAAGACCACCGGGAGAAGTCCGGTCCGGGAGAGAGTATTTATAGTCAACGAGGTGATCGAGGCATGGCATGTTAATCAGGAACACCGAAGTGAACGGAAGTAGTAGTAGTAGCTACCCAACTCTCCTCTTGCGGAATAAGCACGGGGAGCGTGTTCCGCTTACTAAAATAGGTTTCATGGCAATGGGTGCTGTATCTCTTAGCGGATGAATATGGATTGCTTCGTCTGTCGGAGAATAATTACGGGAAATGGTGGTAAATGCCTTTGAAAGAAAAGTCTCCCCATGCTCGGTAATGCCGCTTTAGTGGAGATCTTCAATATTGTGCCTTAGTGGTACAACATGAGGTCATCCGTCCCTTCCACTCCAGTACACGTCTGTTTTTTCCCACCGCGAAAGGGGGAAAAATGTTGACGGTTGCAGGGACAAATCCCCTCAAGTTTTTGAGTGGGTCTTTTTTTTTGTTGATCACGAGTTGGTGCTTTCCCGGAAATCATGTTGTTTCACAGCAGTCGAATCCTGTTATGATAGCTTGGATGCTCGCTGCGAATGAAGAGTGTGCACTACCCTCTTGCCAGCAGACGAGGGGAAGGGATAGAAAGGCTTATTGACTTGCCGACGTGAATGCGTGCGCGGCAGGTTTCACCGTTGCCGTGTGCCGTATTCTGTTCTGCGGTGTGCGGATGTAGGCACCAGATGCGGGATCGAGAGCAGCGTGTTTTTCTCGGCAAGCTCGGCCAAAAAGGAAAGAAAACAAAAAAAAAAAAGAGAAAGGATTTAAAAGTAAATCGTGAGGAACAAGGTCGAAACGGCGTCGGTGCGTTGGACCGACTCTTGAGCGGTTTTCACTGTCCGGCCCTCAAAGGGTTTTGCGTGTGACAATTCTATCTTCGAAGGATGTGTGTTCCTCGAGTGCTGACAGATCCTCCATCTTGATGACTTTGCTACCCTGCAGGTCAACATGAAGATCGCTGGGAGAGTATCGTGAGCTACTAGCCGGGAAGCACGAATAGAGCCGCCCCTGCAAACTGTAGCCACTAGTCACGCCATTTAATATATATAGAGTGTAGTGTTTCATTAACGTTCGTTCGCATTCGTTCCTTCACCTCCCCGTCATGCTCCCCCTCCTGTGGCTTGCCCTCATCGGTCCAGTACTAGCCTTCCATACCCTCTCATCCCCCGGGCAGTTGCACAAAACCGAATTTGACTATGTGATAATTGGCGGTGCGTCGTTTCTTTCGCACTGAAACGTTTTTATTTTTATTTTCGCCACGAAAGTGCTTATCAGGCCAACCTTTGCACAGGTGGTACAGCGGGACGTATGTCACTCCAAAGTCTGTCCGTATGCCAAAGGCTCTGAGGACACTTTTCTATTTTCTTCTCACCTGCAGTGGTTGTCGCATCAAGACTGTCAGAGGACCCTGAGATCAAGGTGCTTGTTGTCGAAGCTGGAGAAAGGTATGTCATTGTATTCCATTTTCAAACGCCCCTTCTGTCCCGACCATGCTCCCAAAGCAATCGGGGCATCGTGGACATAATGGTTCCCTTCCTTGCTATTATATTGCCTGAAACACAAGTGGACTGGAACTTCACCACAACACCCCAAAAAGGCCTCTTTGATCGTACCCTTACTTTTCCCAGGGGACGTGGGCTCGGGGGGAGTAGCAGCATGAGTGAGTGTATTTTACTCTACGCTAATCCAAATTTTTACAACGACAATCTGGGCTGATCACTTCGAGGATGGCAGATTTCATGGCCTACAACCGTGGCTCAAATGACACATGGGATGAATTCGCGAGACTGACGAGGGATGATGGCTGGGATTGGAAACATGTGGAAAAATACTATCTAAAGGTAATGCGTGCGCAAAGGCACGGCAAATTATAATAAAAGAGCCTTTTATCTCACACACCCCTTCTCAACTCGATTTTGAAATTTGATTTTTCCTAGAACTCGCGGTTGGTCCCGCCGGCAGATGGTCACAACACAACAGGCCAAGTCTATCCTCCCGCACATGGGAATGGACCCCTCGAAGTCAGCGTGTACGGATTCCCAAACGAGATTGATGGCCGTATTGCTGCCACCAGCAACCAGCTTGGGAGTCGGTTCAAGTTCAATGCGGATATTAATCACGGAGATGCTACCGGCACCGGTACGTTGTCTTTTTACTTCAAATTTCTCTCTTTTCTGTTTACTATTTTTCTATTTGCTGTTTTCCTTCTTTCTCTCTTTCTATGTTGTAGTATCTCAACCGCATTTTTTTTTTCGGTAGGATACCTGCAATCGACGATCGGTAATAGCAGACGCTGCAGTTCCGCTGTCGCCTACCTGGACCCAATTCGGGGTCGGGATAATCTCTATGTCCTCATTAACACACAAGCGACGAGATTGATCCAGTCTGAGAGACGTCATCATGATCGGAGAGGCCCTGCCTTTAGGACTGTAGAAATTGCCCAAGGCCCCGAGGGTAAGTTTTTTAATTTTTATTTCATATTACTATCAGGTCTAGGGAATCCTGCTCCATCTTCCAGCTGAAGAAGAAGAAACCCCTGACCTTTATATATCTGATTAATTAATTTTTGAGTGTAGCCCCACGCTACCATGTCAGGGCCAAAAGGGAAGTTATACTATCCGCCGGTGCAATCGGCACACCCCACGTCCTCCTCCTCTCCGGAATAGGAAACAAAACGGCACTTTGTGAACTCAACATCGAAGCTAGAGTCGACCTCCCCGATGTGGGCCAGCGGCTCGCTGACCAGCCCATGGCCCCCTTCTACTACTTCGTAAACTCTACACATACGATAGATGATGTCTTTCGCAACAAGACTCTGTTCAATCAGGAGATACAGGAGTGGAATCAGACTGGGAAGGGGCTCTTTACGAACCCGTCGGCGACCACGATTACGCTCACGAGGCTTCCGGATAACGCGACGATTTTCAAAACGGTCAAGGATCCTTCTTCTGGGAAACTTGCGGCACATACGGAGATGCTCTTTGTCGTTAGTCCCTCCTTTCTTTTATGTGCTACACCCGTCGGACAAGGTTTAAACTCATGCGAGACATCTCCGCTCCCCCCCCAACCCCTTCTTCCCTCTATATTTTATATGTAGAATGGCTTTGCGGATTTTGGGATACCCCCGCCAGCAACAGGAAATTTTTTGACAGCACTCCCAATTCTTGTTTCCCCTACCTCTCGTAAGTCCTACCCGTTCCTCACCCTTCGCTTCCGAGTAGTCCGTCCATTCATCCAGTTCTGAACCCCTTCCCTCCCTTCGCTCCCCCCCCCCTTTTCCTTTCCCCGGCACGTTTTTTTTCCAGGTGGCTCAGTCACACTGTCCTCCGCCGACCCCTTCACCCAGCCCACCATCGACCCCAACTTCCTCACAACCGACTTTGATATCTACGCGATGGTGCAAGCCATGAAAGACGCCGAGCGGTTCGTCAACGCCCCCCTCTGGAGAGGGTACACCGGGCAGCGGTTTGGGGCCTTTGCCAACGTGAGCACGGACGAGGAGCTCGCGGACTATGCGAGGAAGGTTAGCGTCAGCGTCAACCATGCCGCGGGCACCGCGCGGATGGCGCCTGCCCGTGCAGATTATGGCGTCGTGGACCCGGACCTGAGGTTGAAGAAAGTGAGTGGGGTGAGGATTGTCGATGCTTCGGTTTTCGTGAGTTTTTTTTTTTTTTTGGGGGGGGGGAGGCGTTATGTGGCGCATGGTCTCACTTTTTTTTTTTTCTTTCGCCAGCCTCGGCCTCCCGAATGTCATCCTCAAGCGCTCGTTTACATCGTCGCGGAACGGGCAGCTGACATGATCAAAGCCACACACCGCTGAATACATGGTCAAACAAAATAAAATAATAAAAACAAATGTCCGTTTTTTTTGCTGAAGGGGGCCAGCGATGCAGATTTATAATTTTATACGAATCTTTATTCTTTTTTCTCTAACCTCTGGGTAATACATACTATACTACATTTCCTCATTCATAAACGTTGTCTTTCTTCTTGATTTGCCCGTTACACAAATATAATGTGTCTATGACGTTACGCCCGGATGGCTTCCGTGTGTTCAGGAGACAAGAAAGATTTCTTTAGTATTACGAGGTGTTTGATGCAATTTTAGATGATGCACGAGGTCATAGTACGCGAAGTATGCCAATCAACGCCAAAAAATATATATTACCTCTGCTTCAGGGAATCCAGAAATGATGAGTCACGCGACGAAGGGAATTGAGGGGATGATCATGGCGCGAAAAAAAAAAAAGTCGGTATGGTTAGGATCTGAAATGTGCTACACAGTCAAACAAGGGGCAACTCTCAAACGGGGGATTAAAAAATAAATAAGAAAATCGAAAGTATCATGTGTAGAGTTGTGAAACCCACTCATGTTTGTGTCCCATCGTCCTCCCCTCTCCCTCGCGACACAAAAGATGAAACGATCATCCAACCAGAAGTCAACACCACCCTCGGAGACTGGTCAAAGCTAAGTATAACATAAAGGAAAGAATGTTCTAGAACTAAGACAACCAGGACAGTACGGACGATAGATGCCAGGATGATTCCTGAGGCTACAGTATATACTCCTCCTCCCGAGTTTTCCGTGACATTCTGGTAATTGTCCAGAGCATGACTCTGACGATCTCCTACATTATTTTTGATATTTTATGTATTTTAGTTCACAAGCTATTGAGCTAGCAAATCAAATCAAATCAAACAAACATTCAAACTCCAAACTCCAAACTCCAAACTCCATTTATGTTTCATAATAAGTTCTATGTTTCTTTCTTCCTGAAATTATAACAACTCCTTGTGCTGACCAACATGGTGTACTTGTACTCATTTCTAGCACTTCTCTGATCTTTTTAGAACTTTGACTTTTCTTCTCCTATGTTAGATTCTAGAAATTCCAAAATAACCCTGAGTCGCTCTGATACTCTGATGTTTCAAATCAATTACTCTATTCTAGTCCTTCCTCCATTTCAGGATATAATAATGGTTCTTGTGTTCCTACTTAGAATAAGCACACAACTTCAGAATTTAGCTCTGGTTATTGTATGCCCTGTTTGACCTTCTTTTTCCTCTTACTTTAGTTAGACATCCAATTTTCACACACTTATATGATCCAACCCATGTATGAGTTGTTGATTTGAATCAACTAAAAATTGACCTCAAGCCTTATTTCTCTTCTCCAGTCTTTGCACCATTCCAAAACTCCAAAGTCTCTGAATTCTGAAATCAGGAGGGTGTACATATGTTGAAGCCAAGTCCCTTCAACTCCAAACCTTTATTGAAATCTGGAAACTGCAGTCATGCCCAGCATTTGACTCCTAGAATTCTAGCCATTTCAACACCTGTGCAGCCCTGAATCAACCTGTTGTAATAGATCAATCCATATCCAAGTTGAATTGGAATCATGGATAGTCCCATTGCCATCTATCATAACTACTGCTACACTGATGTTATCACCATTGATACCATACTACTTGATGTCTTAAAGTTCTAAACCAATCAAACAACTAACAGTGACACCTACCTACAACATTCCTCATCGTTAGCTCTCGCCAAAGTCATACCCTACCTTCTGGCTCATGACTAAGTCTACTTTAATAAAATTGTGGGAAGATAGAAATCACATACTACTTTCTTACAGAGTTCTCTTGAGATGGTAAGTAGCTTTTCGAATCTGCCACAATATTATGTGCAAAAGTGATAAATATTCTAAATTTTCTCTTGATTTTTCACAGGACAACCCCTTTTTCGATGGATGGAGTACCTAGTACGAATTGAAATCAACTCCCGACTGACTCGGACTCGAACTCTGTCCATATCTTTCATCGATTTCATTTCCTTTATTGCTTGTGGGAGAATTTCTGGTTCCAAGAAACACGATGCATCCCTCAAAATAACTCTTGGTGCTTCTGCTTCGACATCGGAGTTTTAACCAAGTCCACTAGGCTGTGGCACCTGGCACCGGGACCTCTCTTTCGGTGGTATCATCTTGAAGAAGATCAGCCTTCCGGACAGGGCCTATGTGCAGTGAAACGATTTCCTTTCCTAGAATATTTCTGGCATCCACGAGAGCGGGATGGTCCTCCTCGATGTTCATTTGTATTCATACACAATACAAGTCAACTAGTACTCAGAGGAAAAGAAGACCAATTGTGCCCCCTTTGAACCACAGGAGGATGATATCGGTCGATGTCGGAGCACCCTAAATCTTTGGAATGGAACTGAACTAGTTTTAAGTTATTGTCTCGCACGCGGGTGACTCGTATATTTCTCTATAAGAACCGTTTCAGTGGCCACAGTTCATCCACAATTCCAACCTTTCCCCAGAGTCTCTCTCACCAAGAAATGACAACATACATGGTAAAGTGACGAATCGTATTTACCTCAGTCTCTAACTTCACTTGTGCAGCCTCTTCCTCCTCCTCAAGTGGGGGAACAAGTGTCCTTCCAAAATGCGCGAACGCAAGTTGAAGAAATCGGAAAAGTCAAAATTATTCACCCTGCGTTGAGCGATGTAAGAATTCCTCTTCCTTCACCGCCAGATACCACAGCTTACTCTGTCTCAGGGTACAGTCATTGTTACCATCGAATTAGCGACAGGTGCTACGGTACAACTCCCGTGAGAGTGCTTCTCCCAAATTACCCACTGCTCTGCTCAGTCATTTATTCTTATCAGTCTCGCGGCACTTAAACGGGCTGTTTGACAGCCGCCAGAGGTGAAAATATTCGGACTATGCATTGAAGAAGTGTTTTGTCTTCGTTCCTACCCTTCTGTCCCTTTATGTCTTTATTACGTTTGTGGCCCCACCATGTAACGGAACTTTGCAAGGCCACTCAAGTTCTTGGAATAAACTTGTCCGCGAATACATTTCGCCTATAAACTGGCATACATTGGCGCTCCGTCGTATTTCTTCTTTCATTGTTCACAATTTTGAAAATGTCCATTGCAGCACCTGCCAGGAACCAGCCAATGCAAGAGTTAATAACCATAGTGCTTCCCGAATTCATAAGCAGAGACTTTGTTCCAGTTGACTTTCCGCTAAAACGCGTCTAACTCCTTTGAGCCACTACAGCCTGTTTACCCGTAGTTTATGTTTTGTGGCTGGTATGAATACATTTTCTTCCACAAAGAGTGTGTCCGTAAGCTCCTGATATTCGCTAATCAGTACAAGGAACCAACGTGACAATAGGACTCGCCTCGATCATATGATGGTACCTAGTATGTGTGGAATTCAATAACGCCTTGAAAATCTTAGCGCGAAATGGAGCGGAAATTCTACTCAGGGTGCTCACGGATTAAGGTGATCTGACGCTGTCGGTTAGATATAAGAGCCTTGAAGGTTTATGAAGACCTACTGCCTAGGAAACTCTGTTGCACTTTGACAGTCTTTATCATGATGCACAAAATCGTGGGATGTTTCTTTGACTGCCTTGGTTTGCTGTCTAGAATTCTATTTGAAGATTTTTAGTCCAAAATACTGTAAACCGGCGACCTATTACGTATAACAATACCTAACAAACAATAGGGAGCGCCCTGTATGGTTTTTGTGGCAGTGCAAGGAGCATGTGGCGTTGGGAGCGTGACTGTTTGCCACTACTGTAATGCAACTGTGTTGTCACAAGAGATTAACAAATACCGGTAAATGCCAGTCCGACGCCCACATCATGTTCATTTGTGCTTCCAAAGTGATGTCCTATAGAGAAAATGAAGGGAGCAAGCCAAGGTCACTCCGAAGTCAAATAGAATATCGGGAACGAGCTTCACCTCCCCACGCCAATACCTACTTTCTTTTGTACAGCCCTTTCGCGCTCAGCTCGTGTATCAGGAACGCCATCCAAATCTCGGTCTCTATTGCGAGCACAGGGTATTAGAAAGAAGGTGGGGTAGCAAATAGTCAAGCAGGCAGGGGGACAGGAGGACAAGGCTGAAGGGAACGCCGAAAACCGAGAGATCAAGGGAAGCCAGGCGGTAGAATGGAGGCGGGGGAGTATAAATAAAAGGAGGGTGAAGATCGAGGAATAGAAGACGCATTCGGGACCAACAGGAGAGTAGGCGGGCTAGCAAAGGTAGTCTAGTTCATTAATACACGCACCACTCTTCACCAGGACAATGCAATATTCTCCAAGTTCCTAGAACGTATTTCGCCATGCCTTAGAAAGGAGGAATGAGGGGGTAATTTGGGCTGGAGGCCCGCCTGTAACCCCGCATTGCTGCGGCCGGCATAACCCAGTGGCGTGTCAATGCTGTGTCGGTGGAACATGGATGTGAAGCATGACGCGCGGCCACATTCTTCTATATCGCTGTCGATAGTCTGATCGAAGGAATGTAAAGACTCTGGAGCGTGAGGATGGGTAGTTCAGCCAACATACATTCCATGGTGTATCAAAGGCACAAGGCGGCAGTTATCTCAGTGAAAATTTTGTGAAGCTTTGAATGCCGCATCATGAAAAACTTCGTCTTCCTGTAAATGTCACATGCATTCCAATGGGACCTTATCAGCAGAAGCAGAAGCAGCAGCGTTAGTGATATGATAGTTATAATGTCAGATTGTTGACATCCAAGGATTTGATTGCCGGTCGGTCAGGGAAAGCACAACACCAGACAGTGCTTTCTTCTAATTCATATTGTGGGCTTCATCACAGAATTCTTCACGTGTAGAAGGCTAATCTCGGAAAGTGATGATATTCTGTTCGGAAATGCAAGCAAATAGGTCTGGCGGAGCACATCGACGTGACATGTGTTCGGGAAGTAACTTCATTCGTCGTCTATGCTAAGCATTTAGGGAATGACATGCAATTTGAAGACATGTCGGGTTTTGTAGTGGACCGAGACAGTGGGATAGCCAAGATATCCAAGCCTGGGACGGAAAAAGCGTAAAAGTGACGGGCGACAGAAATGTTACTGGCACGTGACCAGAAACATGACTGAGTGATCGGAGTGACCAAATGACGGGCGTGAGAAACATAGTAAACTCGGACATCAAGTAATTGTTGGAGGATATAGAAGAAAGTCAGAAAGGCTCAGACAGACATAGACAAGACATGAATGGAGGATGTCAAAGACAATGGTGCTACATGGCCAGTGTCCACAACACTACACTATGTAAACCAATAGTAATTGATAAATCAATGTCTGTTAAATGTTTGTTGTTAACGCGGCTTGTGCCATCGTTCATCTGAGTTACAAATCCTCAAGTCGTTAACAAACACTCTCAACATTCATGTCTTGTCTTACGTATGACCTTGCCAGAAATTTTAGTAATCAAATACCTCAAGGCCTCTTAACATATTTGACTGATATATTGACCGATTCTAATGAACCAACCTAACCTACTGTAACTACTTAGTTTGGCATGCAGGAAACCTTCATAGAACATGGAACCTAGAATTCTCGTACAGTAAATTCCCAAACGCCAGTTTCCATCTCAAACCCAACAAATTCGGCTCCCTCTTGGTCTTGCATTTTCCGAAGTCTCAGAAGGTGTTTGGGATCTTTGGGGTCTTTGATGGGTTCGCGGGTGCTCTTGTCGAGTGCCCAGCATCGGTCCAACTTGATGCGAGCGGGAACATTGAGCCCTTCGCCTGCAGGTGGCTTTAAACGCTCATCCAGGTACAGAACACACTCCACATGCTCAAAATTGACAATTTTGCCAGGAATGTCCGCGATGGAAGGCACGGAGGTAAGATCTACGGGTTGGAGGAATTGAATAGTGCCGAAGCCAACGCGACCAACAGTAAAGTCCTTCACCGCTTGAAGCTCATTGAAGGACAGTCGTTGTAGGTCTGCAACCGTGGGAAGGCACCAGTACTCGCCTTCCTGGGGATCAAGTGGTGTGGATGATACGGGAGCAGAAGTTGCAGGCTTTGCAGTCGACGATGCATTTGATGCATCGTTGAGTTTGGACCCTGGACGTGGAGTTACTCGGGTCGGTGTGGAAACAGGAGATAAGGATCGACGCGGTTCGTTGTCCTTCTCTCTCGCAGCGACACCCAACGCTGGACTGAACCTGACCTCCCGTGCTCGTGCGGGGCTCGTACCACCACCCTGTGCTGTCCTCAAGCGATGAAGTTCGTCCTCATCCACGCGTTTGTCTAAAACAAGCTTCTTCACGCTCTGCCGTGCACCACCAAGGAGCTGGAGGCTCCCGCCTGAGCCACTGGTAAAGGCGTCGGGCGGAAGCAAACTCTTGCTTTCACTGAAAGCTGGACTGCCTTTGCCAGGTGATCCTGGAGGGGGTAATGAAAATGGGTTCTTCGTGACCGTGGAGGTAGATGCGCGTGTTCCAAATCCACGCAGCTTTGACCCAGGAGTAGGAGGAGTGTAATTCAAGCCTAAACCAAGACGTGGCGAGGAACGCGCGGCAATGTCAGCAAAGACATTACTTTTCTTCTTGGGACTGAAGCTGGAGGCAAGGGACGGAAGCTGGGGTAATGACGCAGACATAGCGCTTGGCAGCGGCTGGTCGATGGACGCAGTAAGACTTGGCTGAGGCTGCTGCTGTGAAGCTCCGCCAAAAAGCGATGAGGTGCCGAACAAAGACGGTTGTTGAGTCTGCTGGGGCTGGGTGTTTGTATTTCCAAACAAACCACCCTGTGATGGCTGCTGTTGCTGCTGCTGCTGCTGATTATTTCCAAACAGCCCGTTAAGGGTCCCAAAACCAGGTACGGGAGCGGGCGGCTTTCCGCCGAACAAGCTTCCACCACTCCCTCCTCCGAGGAGCGGATTCGTGGTTGTTGGTTGCTGCTGCTGCTGTTGTGTATTCGTGTTGCTGAAAAGGCTTCCGCCACCGAATAAGGGGTTCGACGGATTTGGATTCTGCGGCTGATTCTGCTGCGTCGTGGGGGTCGTACCGAAGAGGCCTCCACCCGGAGGCTTCGAAAACAAGGAACCAAATCCGCCACCCGACGGATTTTGGTTCTGTTGGGGCTGGTTTTGTTGAGGCTGATTTGCATTGCCGAATAGACTACCACTACTGGACGGCTGAGCGAATATGCTGGACTGTTGTGGTTGCGGGTTGGGCTGTCCAAAAGCTGCAATAAATGAGTAGATGGCTGGTCCACTGAGAACAAGACATACCTCCAGTACCCGACGAACCAAATATTCCACCACCCTGTTGTTGCTGAGTATTCCCAAATAATCCTCCGCTCTGCGGCTGCTGAGTTGTGTTCCCGAACAGCCCAGTACCAGTGTTGTTTTGTCCAAAAACACTCGGCTTCAGTAGCGGATTTCCTCCTTGTTGATTTGGTTGGGTATTCTGCTGTCCAAATGCGCCAAATGGAGACTGGTTTTGCTGGGGCTGACTGAAAGGAGATGTTCCAGCTGCAGGGGCATTCGTACTAGTGGACCCAAATGCTGAGAATGGGGACGGGTTTGGCTGAGGTTGAGCTAACCAAAATGCAAATTAGACCAAATAACAAGCAATAATGATCAAGGACGCACCAAATGCGCCGAAACCCTTGTTCTGTTGGTTCTGTTGCCCGAATGCACCGAAACCTGTGGCTGGCTGTTGCGGCTGCTGTTGATTTTGCTGAGAAAACGCTGCAAAGCCCGTAGGTTGCTGTTGCTGGTTTTGCGGCTGGCCGAAAGCGCCGAAAGCACTAGTAGAAGGCTGTTGAGGTTGCCCAAATGCGCCAAACGCGTTCTGCTGCTGCTGCTGCTGAGGCTGGCCGAATGCGCCAAAACCGCCTGTGGTTGGCTGGCTAGGTTGTCCGAACGCGCCGCCCGTGGTAGCGGGCTGTCCGAAGATTCCCGTGGTCGGCTGCTGCTGTTGAGCTGGCTGGCCGAACGCGTTAGGTGCAGGATTACCAAAAGAGCTGGCGGTCTTGCGACCTTGTTGATAGTCTTGGACACGCAGTTCCTACCAAAGGAGACACTGTTATTACATTCCTAGGGGAAAAAACGAAGATTTCTTACTTCAAACGACACATTGCGGTACGCAGGCATGCAGGTGATAGCTTGGTAATGAAGTGTTGTTGGGGAGACGGCGGTCGAGTCACGTTCTTGGACCTCTTGGTAAGGCGGGTTTGACGACCCCGCTGTCGGTCCTGTGCTTGGGACAAGGGCAGTAGCTGATAACGATAATTAGACTGTGAATAAAAGACGTCATGGCAGTCCGACGCACAACCAAAGCCTGTACCCTGTGGCTTCCCAAAAAGACTACTGCTGCCTCCAAAGGCATTCTGCTGCTGGCCTGCTGGCTGTCCAAACGCACCACCAGTCGACCCTGAAGTACCAAACGCGCTTCCAGTGCCCGCATTTCCAAACGCGCCCCCACCCCCCGTACTTCCAAACGCAGAGGGTTGTCCTCCGCCGAACGCGCCTGTCCCACCAGAGCTGCCAAAAGCCGGCTTTGGTTGGCCAAAGGCACCTGTGGAAGTGGATGCAAACGCGCCTGTGGCGGTGGATGGAGTTGATAAGGCGGTGGATGATGCAGGTTGCATGGATCGTGACGCACCAAAGCCACTGCTAGGAGTAGACGTACTGCTGGCTAGGTTACCGAACATGGGATTAACCTGCGGCTGCTGCTGAGGTTGTTGCTGCTGGGGTGCATTCTGACCAAAAGCGCCAAAACCTGGAAAGGATAAAAAAGGCTGAGGGTGACCCATGAGATTTACATTATCTGACTCACCTGAACCGCCGAACGTACTCGGCTGTCCAAACGCATTTGGCTGCTGCTGCTGTTGCTGCTGCTGTTGATTGTTCTGTCCAAAACCTGTACCAAATATCGACATGATGGCAAGAACAGCGACAGCACGTTCAAACTCAGCCGCCACTACTGAATGGGTCTTAAATAATCCGTGACCTGCGTGACTACCAACACTCGCTGCAAACTCGAAGAAATATACCGCTTTCCTCTGTGGCCCTCCTCCACCAATCTGTGCCTACCTTTAGCCTTCATCCTCGCTTACAGTCATATCAAATTTTTATACTAACACTCAATAGCCAATGTTTAGAATCAGAACTAGAGCACCTCCTCGTGTTTCCGACTCCATTGGCCTTACAATTTCAGATCCACCATGAAAGCCTTACAGTACTGCTTGGAAATCGATCGCATGAAGAAGCCCCAGACATTAGCACCGTTCACCATGACCCTCGATGTTGTACCTTGCTAATCAAGGACCTTTCAGAGAAGGGGTTTTCACTGATTCTTCACTAGGTATGTTCCAAATTGCAATGGCGTATGGAAAATCTCCTTAAACTTCCAAATATTTGTCCCCCTCGACTGTCATTGTGGCCCAGCCCTTAGAGTCGGAGTAAATCAGAATGACTATGAAAGCTCTGTCAGCATGTGGCCTCAGTTTGCGACAGATCCGCGTGCGCCTGCAATAAGGAGAGTTACCCTAAATTTACCCCAACATCGCCCGGGTAAAGGGTAGCACCAACCCTAGATTGTCAATATACATGCCTGCAGTACTACCCTACAGGTAACTCTCCGCACTTCCTATGCCCTAGCATAGAAATCAATCTACCTAACGCCGTACATCTTCAATGTGTCGGTCGTTCGTGGACTGGACTTTTGGTTGTGATATCCGTGGGGGATCAGCTATCTTCCGGATCCTTCGCGCACGTCTTGGGGCCTCGACTGTGCTATTAATAGCATAGGAATAACTAGGCACTACTGCTCGATGTATTTGGCAGGACTCAACCCTGACCTCCAATCCCCATCCTAACTTATCTTGGTTTCGGTACCTAAACGTGAGTCACTAACATCCATATTTCAAAAGCGGATTCCTCAATCAAAAACATTTCTCGTTTCTTCCCTCATTGCAACGTATTATAGCTTCGTCAAGTCCAGCCTGAGCGGCAATTTGTCCACCCCCTCTGAGTAGTCGGTCTATAGCTTCTTCTACTTAAGTACGCAGACTCTCCGTTTAATTGCAATGGGACACGCCATACCACTCTTTCTCCCTGGTATTCCTCAACTTTGGCTTTAGGAACACCTTTGCTCACCCCTCCAATTCCTAGTTCTGACTAACCTATATTGCAGTGGTCCGCTCGGCCGCACCCCGCAATCAAGGACCAAGTCCTTTTATACTTCTTGAGAAGTTTAGTTGAAATTGTCAGCCAGCTCACCTCATGTACATCCATCATTAATCCCATGTACAACTGCGCAAGTGTAGCCCTCAGCCACCATGCAGTGTGCCCTCCACCATTACTATAGCCTGGCACATTACAAGATGTCCATTCTACCGGCGGCAAGTCGACCAGGCAGCTGGGAATGATAATATTTCCCATTGAAAGCCGCTGTCAGGCCAGCTTTCTCCACTGGGGTATCAAAGTCGAAGCCTTTACCCGTGAACTGTTCAAATTCTTGGATAAACCAAATGTTACCTTTCCAGAGACGAAGGGCCGCACTTTCTTTTTTCCTTTATGCTGCACTCATCAAACCAGTATCCAAGGCCCTGCTAGGAAGGAAAGGGTATTCGAGTCACAAGTGACCCGAGTCTTATTTTCCATATTTCTGTGGTGTTCAGGGTACGAAAGACTAACCATGAGTCCAGTCAGACATAGCCATGGCACGCAGCAAGACAGGGGGTTGTAACTCGTAACTTCCAGATGATTCTTTTTACACAATTCGTGAGCATGAGGTTGTGTATATAACAGATAATATAGTTAAGTCCTCATCTTTGGAACTTCTTTCAACCTTATGACTGACAACACCCTCTTTCAGAACAGGATTCTGAATAGCTAGGTGGCTCGATAATATTTTTTTGAAATTCCTGACCTGGAACTGTGTGTTCTTCTCCATGCATGCACATGTCTCTGAGGCTTCTGAGATTAGAGGGTGTGTCATTTTTACACATGGCCAAGAATCGAGCGAATCTGATGTAGCATGTTGATGATCGTACAACCACACGGGATCGGATTCGATCAAACATTTCTAAGTCGGACTACAGAAAAGCAAAATTTGGATCTATGCTAGTGGATGTAGTCGTAAGCACCGTCCTATCGACAGAGGGTCATAGGCGTGTATGTGTGTGTGTGTGTGTTTAAACTGGGATTGACAAGTCGCAAACAGTAAGCGTGGCTTTATTTAGAACGCTGCTTCCTCAGTTTCGGAACCGAAAGCGGGGGGTAGGGTATCGCGATGCGTTCGAGTTTTGATGATCGTTGAATATGATATGGATTGACTGCGGGGAACGCTTGCTGGGGCCACCGTCATAGCGACAAGGTTGGATAGAAGGAGGGGAATGAGTTAGTGTTGTCGAGAAGCGGTGATAAGAACTTATAACTTATGGCATCAATTGGTATGGCTTATATATTTCATATTCGACTAGGCTGATCTTTGATCATATTCATTTCTTGTCTGGAACCTCAGGCCTGTTGAATCCACGTGGTGCCTGCCGTGTGGCATGGCACTGGCACGACATGCTTGGCGGGCACTGTATTGAAGCCCACTTCCGAGTTCGAATTTCGCAGCTGTCGATAAATGGAGCAAGTCGCATTGGCTGCATTACCGTACTGTGTGCTTTGATTTTCAAATTTCGGACTTGTTTGGGCGATGTTGGATTTGGAATTTGGAATTCTTGTGGTGGCATTTTGAGTTGGCAGCCTGGCTTGGGGGTGCCTCGAAGCTGGATGATTGCGTGAACGGCGGAGGTACCGTGTAAAACGTGAGAGGGTGGTGAGCCCAGAACGGTTGAGGAGTGTCTCTGTCAGGCTATACTTTGCGTTTAGGACTCTTTAAGTATGCGAGGGAGGTACATAGTCCGTCGGAACGCCTCGGTAAAGTCCTCATTTGATCGGACAGACTCAGGTTACAGTGGTCCTTGTGCAGTGCAATGTACACATATATATTAAGTATACGCGATCACTGTCGCTAGTGTACTGTTATCCGTTTACTACTTGCAGGTGTAGGAACAGGTATAGGAACAGTTGAGGCGGAGACGGGCGGGCGAGAAAGCGGGAGCTACGGCTTATGGCTTGGCATATGCATGCCATCGGAAGCTGTTTCATAGTAACGAAAGTGAGCATGTGCGAATTCGGAACAGGTTGCCATAATAGCATGGTAAGTAACGAGCACTGGTATGTTGATTACGCACGATCGAGATGCGGAGACAGATATAAGTGTAGGGCTCGCAACCACTCGGAATATAACCCCAATCACGGGCATACCTTCTTATCACCTTCTTATCAACTCCAGCATACCTCGACGGCCAGCCAGCTCTCTTCAGGGTGGAGTAGTGGCGAAGTAGCGGCTGAGCGGCTGGTGGCGTGATGTTGGTACTGGTGGCTGTAACCCCACAATGAAAGCGGGAACTATCCAAGCCAAAGGGTGGTAGCTCAAGGGAGGAACAGTGGCTGTGGGGACACAATTCTCAAGGTTAACTGGGCACGTTTAGGACCTGGGAACTGGGTGAACTAAGTGTTGATCTTTGGTGCTGATATGGGGATGCTCCGACATGAGTCGTGGCGTTCCTTGGAGGTTGATATCACTTGGAGGTAGAGGTAGCTCAGCTTCAGCTTCGCCTCGGACGTGGCTGAGACAAGCTAAAAAGGTCGGTTGGACTTACAACGAATGGTGTTGTTCTCTTATGTGCTTCTGCGATGAGAATATCTGGCTGGCTCTCTTCGTTGCGACACAAACGATGTTGGAGGTGTCGGGCCTCTCGTGTGCGTGTTTAGGTCAGTCCCGCTGGCGTCTATATAAGTACTTACAATGTCACACTGTCACTTTTGCTTCGGAATAACCCTCAAAAGACAAGGACATACCAGCCAGCGCCCGACGGCTAATTAGCTGACGCGTGACGTAGCTGGACGCCTCGGTGTTAGCTCCTGGCGCGTCTGCTAGTTGCGTCCCCCGTTGATATATGTCTGGGTACGATCTCTTCTTAGCTGAGCTATCACTGGGTGGACGGCTATGCTCGGTGCCATTGTCGTCTGTCGTGTGCGTGTCTCTTGCTATATATGTGCACTCAACTCCTTTGTATGTATCATAGGCGAGATGGTGCCGCACACGGTCCGGCTACTGACACCGTCACGGTCTCAAGTACTCAATCAGTACCCACGACTCACGGTGAGTGGTGCTGATATGTCCCACTTATTCCGAATCATAGGATTAATGATGCTGGTTCAAACTCAAGTCAGCTGGCTGAGCCGCCCGGTGACCATGCATCATGTGTGATGCCAGCCGCTGTGGTGTTCGGTTCGTGGGACCGTGGTTTATAATGCTGTGTGTGATGGCATATGTGGATTCGTGCGGCGTATTGGCGTTCTGTACCTGCGCTCAGTTCTCCCCCGCATCATGGGGTCGGTCCGCTTGTGTCCAAAGGCGGAAGGCGCGGTGCACATGGCCAATCTTCCCCTGTGCATCCGGGATGCTAGGAAAGGGAATAAGAACCGTAACTGGAAATTGGAATCAGGCAGCGGCTTCCAAGCTCAAGTATCTTGTCGTCCGCAACTTTCTGTCTTGGAGATCACCCTCGATGCTGGTGTCGATGTTCGAGGGTTTATGGGAAATGGAGCGTTGCGTCTCTTGTGCATCATGGATTCATGGGCGCAGGATAGGTAGAGCTAGAGTGTATTCTGAAGCACTTTCGAGAGGTCTGTAATTCTAAAGCCATTTTTCTGTAGTCTCTATTCGTACTCCCCCTCCCTCCCTCCCTTTTACGACCTTTCCCCATATCACAATTCACATTCAGATTTCAAATTCGAACTCGACCCTGGCGCCTTGGAAGCTCCCTATCTTCTCTCATTCCAACGACAACAGAAACTGTTGATCAAGAAATTGGATACTTGATCTTAGATGAGACAGAACCTTTCTAACCCTTTGATCTGACTTAGCCGCGCCATGAATGTGAAGATCGTGGATCCCTGTCTGTAATTTTATCTTCATCTTTATGTTTGTAGTGCGCCAGTCACTCACTACCGCATGGAAAGCACACTTATCAGTACTGTGGTTGGAAAATTGTTCTTGCAGGTCAACGCATACTCCCCAATTCCCGCTCCGTCACGCAAAGCGCTTTGTGTTCTGTTCTGCGAGAGTAACGTGTCTTCCAATATTTACGTGTCATCACGTTGACAATAGCAGAAATCCACAGTGACCAGGGGCAACACCCGCATATTCATATCTCTAGAGGTATATTCCGTTGCACCGAGGAATAATGAACAGCGGGAGCGTTTGTTCGTATGCCACGCTTGGAGTGAATCTAGCATTTGCATTTGCACCTGGTTGCTGCTGCTGCTGCTGCTTTCCCTGGCCAAGGAATCATGCAATGGATGGGGAAACCTTTACCTTTCCACTTTCCGTTCGCGCATGCTTATGTGTAAGGTACGCTCAGGTTGCCAGCGGGGCGGCGTTGTCCTTCCCTCTCCCCTTGACGACGGACGACTTGAGGTTTGTTTCAGTGCTCAGGGAGGAACTTCTTTATGACAGGAATGCTAGTTGTTCAAGGGGAATGCCGGGGAGGGAGGGGGGAAGAGTTCTGTCTGTTTCTGCTTCTATTCCCTATAGGAATGGAGAACTTTACTCCTCACACCTCTCGTTGCAGCGATAAACAGTACTACTGCAGCTGGAGGACGGTTTTTTCTACGAGGAGGTGTGTGTTTAGAGTGTTTAGAGAATTGCAAAAGTCTCGCTTCAGTTTTCTTTTCATTTTTTTTTTCTTTCGGCAGGCTCCTAGGAAATAATAAGTCAAGTGCCGTACCCAGTTAATGTATGTAAATAAAGAGCGCGCGTGTGCCAGCATCCTTTTTTGGGAGGGCGCTTAGGAAGCAGTGTAGGACCTCTGACCTTGACAGCCATTCGTCTCTCTCTCCCACTCAACTCGGAAGCGGCTCTCCTGTAGTGGGCCTTTCGATGTGAGGGCCACTGCCACTATCGATTCGCATACTCTATTCTACTCTACTTTAACTCTACTCTCGACGAAGGAGGCACATGCTCACAGCCCGAAGTTCCCCATCTCATCTCTAATCGTACCTCTCCTACATGAACTAACCCGAACGAACACACGCCCCATCCGTGTGGGCGTGGCGTGCAGTCATCGGCAAGCACTCGTGCCATCCACCAACCATCTATCCAGTCAAGTCACATCATCCAGCCAGCCAGCCGAGTCACATCAGCCTCCTCATTAGGATTCAGACCAGCCACAAAACGCCATCTCCCATTTTCCCGGCCCCCTTTTTTTCTTTCATCGCTAAATCATTCATCCCTTTCATATATCACCAAGTGTGCACAAATCAAAAGCTCTCGAGACCGCCCATTAGCAACTGTTCATTTCATGGGCGCTCCACGACTTTTTGGGGAGAGGCATGTCTGGCGGTTATGGGGTTGGATATTGATATCATACGACCATTTTATTCAACAACAGCCGTTTAATCCACTTCTCTCCGTGGATCCAATATCAACTGACAAACGTTCCAGTATGTCGCACAGTAGGCGATTTGCTTTGCAGCCCACAAACACGGACGCCAACGCCACGTCTGATATATTCCAACTACGCAATCTTTCTCCCACAACCTTTTTCCGCCTACCATGACAATTTTGCTAGAAGGACCGGCATTGATGAATTGCACTGAAGATTTTGCAATTCATTGGCGCTGTTCCTGCTAGTCCACAATACCCTTCAGTCTATGGTTCGCATATTTGGGATCTGGGAAGATAAAGGTTTAAGAGGTAAGGCGGATGATGGGGTGGCCAATGCCATGCGTATGGGACTTTTCGGAGAATCGTTTAGTTTGGAGGTAGGTGTGGAGAGGGCGGATTCAAACGGATCGTTTTGGGACAATATTCCAGAGCTGACTGACTCCAGCGGAACGTTGTATATTTGGTCTTCACGGCGTTGATATCAAGGGATGGCCAAGGTTGGTGTTTAAAAATATTTTTTTTCTTTAGGCAATCTCCCGGGCTGTTATGCGTACAACAGACAATTTGTGAGTGACTGTATAAAATTTTGACTAAACTATAAGCCCATTGAATATAGATCTTCTCTAAAGCTACAAAATTCGGCACCTGGACTCTGTTAAGTAGTAGGACTGTTGCTTCAATGCATGCTCTAAATAGCGTCATAGTGATTAAGGATTGCTTGATTACTATGATACTATTCAGA
Organism: Ramaria sp. MG151; assembly: GCA_003314545.1. Classification (NCBI taxonomy): domain Eukaryota; kingdom Fungi; phylum Basidiomycota; class Agaricomycetes; order Gomphales; family Gomphaceae; genus Ramaria; species Ramaria sp. MG151. The sequence continues at coordinate 7,786 of QMFG01005920.1, read as the reverse complement.
GGATGCTGTTTGAAACTTAACCAGGTGTATGGAGTGGGGTCTGAAATTATAAATAAATAAGCCGAGAAATAGCCATTATAGCGAAGGGTGTAATTGGCAAATAGATTTAATGAAAGTAAAGGATATTTTTCTCAACTCAAGGCTGGAAGAAGATATTTGCCTATCTCAGCAGCTTGTGTTGAAGTCTACAGTGCAGTTTAACCTGACAACCGGCAAGAAAACAATCAGACACTGGAGTCCAAAGTAAGCAACTATAGTAAGCAACAAAACTGTTCACATGTTTTGAAAGTTTAGGATTGTATATATTGTTAATAGGAAATCTGATTTAATTTTTGAAATCATCAAAATATCATATCATGTGCTCTAGGATCTCAGCCATATTGAAAAAAAGGAATCTAGCAAATCTTTGTAAAACTTCCCAAGATATGGAAGACTCTACTATGAATGACTGAAGGTCTGAGGGTCTAATGGCAAGGTGGTCTGAGGTCTTATAGTTCAGATCAGATGGGACTTATAAGGGCAACCTTCCTAGTTATAGGATATCAGTTGGTTATGATGTGATGTTAGCAAATGTGCTAATGAATGTGTTGTTTGGTTGGTAATGGTTGGTATTGTTCAGATGCCTTGGATTTATATTACTATTTTTGAGAAATTGAACTGTCTTTGAGTGCAAGTTAGAGGTGGAGACTAATTTATAGGATCTCAGTTGGCTATGATGTGATGTTAGCAAATGTGCTAATGAATGTGTTGTTTGGTTGGTAATGGTTGGTATTGTTCAGATGCCTTGGATTTATATTACTATTTTTGAGAAATTGAACTGTCTTTGAGTGCAGTTAGAGGTGGAGACTAATTTATAGGATCTCAGTTGGCTATGATGAATGATGTTAGCAAATGTGCTAATGAATGTGTTGTTTGGTTAGTAATAGTTGGTATTGTTCAGATGCCTTGAATTTGTAATATTACTATTTTTGAGAAATTGAACTGTCTTTGAGTGTGGTTAGAGGTGGAGACTAATCTATAGGATATCAGTTGGCTATGATGAGTGATATTAGCAAATGTGCTAATGAATGTGTCGTTTGGTCAGTAACAGTTGGCATTTGTCATGATCACATTCCAAGTTTTTATACCATCTGCCTATTTGCTCCAAACAACATCCTCTGAAAGCTCAGTTTGCAATCCAAACAACCATCATGTCAATCAAGACATTTGCAATCAATAGATCCTGACATCTATAGTGTGCCCTGAATCACTCCATTGGTATTAGTGAAGCAATCATTAACCAGGTCCAATCACATTCTTTTCTTGAAAAGAAGGACCCTCACTATCCCCATCACCATCCCTATCTTTTCCAATGGACTCAATGATTGAGCCAATTCTACTTGCCTGAAGCTTACGATGCGCTATATCATTTAACTTTATGGAGTGAGTATCCCCAACATTCAGGCTCACCATCCAAAGGATTTGCACACAGTTGTCCCTACCTAAAGAGCTATGCGATTCAGAAACATGTTTCATAATGTATTTCTGGCTTGCTAATCTTTCTCCTTATTCACAATCTTCTTATCTCCCTTGTTCCTGCATCCCTGTTACTTTTAATTAGCATACATGTACCTTACCTACTTTCCAACCCTCACAGACTCTTTCCTATTCGCCCTTCCTTCTGAATCATTAGGTATATAGGTAGAACCTTTGCCTGTATGTTCTTTAGTTCAATTATTGTATGTCTACTTGTTTGCTTTGCTCAAACCTGCCAACTCATTGTGAACTACCTTGAACAATAATTTTTGGACAACCACACCTTTGAGTGAGTACTCCAACCTTATTCATATTAGTTTAAACACACTTCAAAAGAATATGAAATTATCAGCTGTGGTTGACATGGACTGCAAAGTTCATTTGATCATGAGATAGAATCCCTTCAGAATATCTATCTCTTTGGAATTATGCATCTTTTCACAAATGTTCCAAAGGCCATTCGCTTTTACTGTAGGACTTCTATTCACTTTCAAATATCATTCTATTACTATTGGTAACATTTTTGCTTGTTAGTACTAACCACACATTTATGTTTCATAATTCAATTCTGACAGTATTGTTCAGATGGCTTGGATTTGTAATATTACTATTTTTGAGAAATTGAATAGCTTTTGAGTGCTGTGAGTTATAGACCAAGGCTCCAAGGAGTTTCATGAGAGGATACATAATGATAAGATGCTTGTTAAGGTGCTTGCGTTTGCAGTGATAGAAGAGAACCCAGAGGGTGATACAGCAGAGGAGAACAGACATACCTATGAGGAGTTGGTGTGGGAAGAGTAAGGATGAAATAGGGCACCATAGAGAAACTCAAGGAAGAAAGCAATGGCTTCTGCCTTGTCAAGCAAAAGGTTATTGTTGATGGTTGAAATTATAATGGTGCAATTGGAGGGAGATATTTCGGGTGGTGATGCTCAGACTGTCTCTACTAAAGAGATCAAAGGTGCGGTATGGTATTATTTTTGATAAGGGGAACAAGTGGGAACAATAAGTTGTGGGCAGCTATGCTACCATACAACATATTCATCAACACATTGTGAACAGTCACTTACCATTTATCTCATCTAATACCTTGCAGGTACTGTAACCACTCATTGTACCTACCCTTGTGCCACAATATCCAAGCACTCCAACACTGTCCCTCTTCACTCACCACCTTCTGAACTCAAGGTGCTGTAAGGGCAACCAATCTTGACCTGACCCAGGATATGTCTGCTGGCAGGCCTGCTGGAGGGGATGCTATCCTGCCAGTGTCCTGCCTGGGCCTACAAAGGGACCTGAACCCCAAGCTACCCACAGAGACCACACTAGGCTGGTAAGGGAAATCCAAATTATATAGGAGATTAAATAGCAACTACAACAGCAAGGAGCATACCTGGTAAAGGAAATCCAAAGAGAAAAGGGTGAGGATTCCCTTACCTACGCAACTAACTATATAGCTACTGGTGATCAAATGAAAGCAAACACAAGGTAACTAGTGCTAGAGAAAGATAGGAAAAGGGGGGCAAAGGATATAACACAGGGTGGGTATTTGTGTCTACATACTATACATATATATTTGCATGTTTATCAGGATTTCCTCCAAGAGGATATCACTTAAATATTATAACATCTTTCACTGTACACAAATGTCTTGGGCAAAACATGTGAACTAACTATATACTACAGTTTATGGAATGGAAATTATATAACAATCCTGAAGACATCAAACTTACAACATGTGCTAATGTACATGTAATCTTTATCAAATATCTTATGAGGAGGATGTCAGAATTCAAATATCAGTGATAAAAGTTGTGGATGAATATTGTGTTAGTAATTCTGTTTGGAAATGTTCCTAATGATAATAGAATGGTATTCAAAAGTGAATAGAAATCCTACAGTAAAAGCAAATGGCTTTTGGAATGTTTGCAAATAAAATGCATAGTTCTGAAGAGATAGAGGTTCTGAAAGGCTTCTATCTCATAGATCAAATGAACTTTGCAGTCCATGTTGATCACAGCCAATAATCTCACATTCTTTTGAAGTGTGTTTAAATTAATATAAGTAAGGTTGGAGTGCTCACTCAAATGTGAAGTTGTTGTTCAAGGTGATTTTATGACAAGTTGGCAGGTTTGAGTAGAACAATCAAGTTGACGTACAATAATTGAACTAGGGAATATACATGCAAATGTGCTAGCTTTATACCGAATGGTTCAGAAGGGAGAGTGAATGGGAAAGAGTCCGTGAGGGTCGGAAAGTAGCCAAGGTACATGTATACTAATTAAAGGCCATAGGAAACAGAAAACAAGGGAGGTAGGAAAATGGCAAATGAAGAAAAGATTAACAAACTAGAAATAACTCCTGAAACATGTTTCCTAATTGCATGGCTCTTTGGGTAGAGTTAACCATCCCTAAATCCTTCGGAAAGTGACCCTGAGTGTCTAGAACATTCATATCATAGAGTCTGATGATATGGAATGTCATTGCAAGCTTCCACACAATAGAAATAACTCAATCAAAGAGTTCATCGGAAAAGATGGGGATAGTGATGGGGATAGTCAGGGTGCTTCTTTTCCAGAAAAGATGATGATCGGACCTGGTTATTGATTGTTTCACTAAAGACATAATGGAGTGATTCCTGAACTGGATTGGTTGACCAGATCAAATGTGTGTGAAGTATTGAGGCAAGGGTGATTCGGGATTCTGAAGGAATTTTTTGGAATTCTTCAGAGCATTGTGTTTCAGGATTGAAACAATAGAATGTCCTAAACTGTGATTGTGACAGAGGACCAGATTAGATATCTTGACCACTCTAAGATATTAATGTGGAATGGTCTATATGGTAGTGAGGCAATGGAACATACAATAGGGGTATACATTGACAATATGTATTCATATGCTATAGTCTGGTAGTAATTCCCAGATGTGGTTATCTGAAACTTATGTGTCCTGCCCTCTTAATATCAAAGAATCTAAAAATTTTAAAACATATGTATGCATATACAGCCCTTCAATACATCTGAAATGGATTAAAATATTCAGAATAAATCAAGATATCCAGAGGTTAGTTTAGTATCTTCTCCCAATAGCTTATATTTTAAAATACAGATTCTGTACAACTATAGTATGTATCATGTCGCCATTGCAATCATCCTCCCAGGGGATGGGATGAATCTAATAGGAGATGAAATAGAAAAAAGGAGGAAAAGGGGGGGAAAGGGAGAAAAGGGAGAAAAGGAGAAAAAAGGGAAGAATTGGATCGTCCCCTGACAGGTGCTCACTTGACTCAAATAACTGCAAATAACTGACTACTTTATCCCCTGGAACTGCACATGTGTAACCTTTCCTTGGCATCCTTGAATCATCTAAGGAAGTAAGGGGGTGATGTAGATGAAACAAGGGTAGCTATTTTTATTCTATTGTAACTATTTCTGAAACTCATGCCTATGAGTATGAGAACTACACTAATAGTTGTCAACAAGTTTTGATATGAAAAGAAGAAAGAAATTCTTGAGTGACAGAGCTAAATCTCTACAGTAGTGTCATGATTATGATTTGTGCCCTACCCTAGCTCTCCAAACAGTTTTCTTCCAAACAGCCCATTTGGAATCTGAACCACCAGAACTTCCATCACGCATGTTCTCATTCAACATTCCATCACCATTAAACATTGTGAATCACTCTATTGATATCAATGTGAACCAATCAACAATCAGGTCTGATCATTCATCTTTTCTCAAAAGGAAGCACCTGCACTATCCCCAGCACTATCCCCAGCACTATCCCCATCTATTTCAAGGAACTCAATATCAGGTTTGATTCTATGTCTCTGAAGCTTATGGTGATAGGCCATACTATCCAATACCTTGACTCAATCATCCCTGACATTCAGGGTCATTATGTGAAGGAATAGCATAAGGATATTTCTACCCAAAGAGCCATGTGATTCAGAAACATGTTTCAAGAGTTATTATTGGTCTGTTGATCTTTTTTCTCATTCACTATTTTCCTACCTCCCTTGTTCTTTGATTTCTATGGCCTTTAATTAGCATACATGTATTTTAGCTCCTTTCCGATCCTCACAGACTCTTTCCCATTTGCTCTCTCTTCTGAACTGTTTGGTATATAGGTAGCACATTCACATGTATGTTCTCTAGTTCAATTATTGTACATCTACTTGTTTGCTCTATTCAAACTTGCCAACTTGTCATGAACTACCTGTCATGATCATGATTTATGGTCTGTTCCGCCTTCCGAACCACCCGAACATCACATTTCCAAATCAACTCTTCGGAACCCAAATCATCGGCAAACTCATCACACATGAACCATTCAACACTTTGTCACCCTTAACACCTTGAATCGTCCTAGCAACACCACAAGGACTCAACCAAGAGATCAGGTTCTGTTATTAGCCTTTCCTCAGAAAAGAAGCATCTACACTATCCCCATCACTATCCCCATCTATTTCTAGGAACTCAATATCAGGGTCGATTCTATGCTTCTAAAAGCTTATGGTGACAACACATACGATTCAATATGTGGACGCGTTCATCCCCGACACTCAGGGCCGTCGTTTAAGGAAGTGAAACAAGAATTTGTCTACCCGAAACGACATACGATTCGGAAACAGGTTTCAGGATTTATTCCTAGTTCGTTAAACCCTTTTCTCATTCACAATTTTCACCCCACCCTTGTTCTCTATTTTCTATAGTCATTAATTAGCATACATGTAATTTAGCTACTTTTCCGATCCTTAATGGACTACTCCCCATTCACTTTTGCCTCCAAACGTCCCAGTATATAAGTAGCACATTTGCATGTATACTCTTTAGTTCAATTATTGCACGTCTACTTGATTGATCTACTTGACTTAACAATTCATCGTGAACAATCAAAAAGAACAACTTCATTTCGAAGTAAGTCCTATAAAACTTATCAATTTGGATTTGATTACACTTCGAAAGAATGTAATCATATTGGGTGTGATTGGCATGAACTACACGGTTCATCTGATCCACGAGATAGAATCCTTTCGGAATATCTATCTCTTCGGAATCAGGCACTTCTTCGCAAACATTCCGAAAGCCCTTCACTTTTACTGTAGGATTACCCTTCATATTCGAACACCATCTTCTTTATGTGAAAACATTTTCTAATGTTATTGCTAACAATACATTTATCCATAACACTTCTCTTGAATAATTGGATTCTGACACTACCTTGAACAACAATTTCTCAACAACCACATCTTTGAGTGAGTACTCTAGCTTTGTTTGTATTACTTTAAACACACTTTGAAAGAATGTGAGATTATTGGCTGTGGTTGACATGGACTGCAAAGTTCATTCAATCCATGAGATAGAATCCCTTCAGAATATCTATCTCTTTGGAACTATGCATCTTTTCACAAACATTCCAAAAGCCATTCACTTTTACTGTAAGACTTCTATTTACTTTTGAATATTATTCTATTCCTATTAGGAACATTTCCAATTGATACTAATAACCCTACATCCATCTACAACTCTTATCATTGACAATTGAATTCTGACAAGTAGGCCCAATGTGGATGTAGGCACTGACTGATTCTTGGCAATGTTTCAGTTCCTGTTCATGTGCTTTGGAAATGTCCACCTAGATACATAGTTTGATTGTTCATGTCTATTGATAGCCCTGAGCTTGTGGAGCTATGGACAATCTTTTGGAAGTGATTTGTTGCTAGAGTGTTGCTGTAGCATGTGTATTTTGTGTGTCTTTGTTGTATAGTTTCATGTGCCTGTATCTTCTCTGATGTGATCCTGTGATTATGTAAGTCATCATCTGAATATACAATAACATAGAAGTAGTTATTACAGTAGGAGACTGTCAAGGCTAGTTTCTGGCTGACCTCCGGAAGTGTCCGGAACCTTCTGGAAACTATTTTAAACATTTATTTCTGTCTCTATATCTAATTCTATTGTTACTCTTCACCTCCAGGCCATGGAAAACCTCCTTATGACTTTGATAGTTATGAAACAAGTCTCATCTTATTTCATTTTATGCCTGAACCCAATCCCTGACACACCTAGTATATGAACCTGTAGTTTACCTGCACTCCTTAGTTCTGATATTGACTTAATACACCCCTTGTTCTTTACCTCTCTTTGTTCTCTCTCCTCCACCACTGTGTCACGATCATGATTTGTGTCCTACTCCGCCTTCCTGTCACGATCACAATATGGACACCTCATCTACATCATTGTCCTCCCGAACCAATTCTTCCGAATGG